>CM019225.1:19005827-19032712 GCA_009741485.1 Malurus cyaneus samueli | reverse complement strand
CTCCACAAACAAAAAAGAAATAATGATGAAGTAAGTCGCAGATGTCAGATCGAGGCACTGTGTTACTTTGAGAGGGGAAATGTGGTGTTAACCAGAGAGTTTACAAGTCATACAAGCCAGAGGGTAATTAAACACGAGGACTGTTAATCAGGCATTCAGTGATGAAGCAATGAATGAGCTAAAGGAAACCTGAGAACCCAAAGCAGGTTCTGTACACTCATCTGGAGCTCCCTGAGAGCAGAAATCTGTCATTGACATCACTGTCCCGTGGAAAGTAAACATCTGCATTGCTGGAATTCAAAAGCAGCACTGCATGCTGTGGGGAGGAGTTATTCCAGGGAATATTTTCCAGAAAAATGGGGGAATTTGTCTCCCTGACTTGATTGCTCCAGTCTCACTGGGAGCCCTTGGAAGCAAACAGATCCTCCAAGGATAAACTGAAATATCCTTCTCCACCTAACTGTATTTCAGGGAGGGAAAAAAAATCTTTGGAGGCTTTTATTTCTTCCCTCTATCTCTAAATTTGACATAAATAACACTCAGAGTCAGGGAACCTGTTCCTTGCTCTGAGTTTACACCTGGAATGGGAGGAGGAGGTTCCGTGTGAGTGACGGAGCCACAATGCACTGCTGAGGTTGGATTTGCCTGGCAAACCCCTCCTATTCCCAAAATTATCATTATTATTATTATTATCATTATCATTATTATTATTAGTATTAATTGGGTTTACTGCTGGTAGGTTTGCTCTCCAATACATCCCAAGCAGAAAGACTGATTTTAATTTTTTTTCTTTTCATTTAAAAGAGTTTTCTGGTTGTAAAAACTCTGCTGTGGTCTCTCTGGTATGGAGCTGATGGCTGAGGGAATTTTCCTGTCTCAGAAGGAATATTTTGGGATGGGGGCCCTCTTCAAGGTGTGAGGGATGTGGCAGTGAGCTTTCAAAGACCTCAATAATTTAATTCAAGGTCCAAGCATTGGAGTGTTCTGAGATTCTTCTCAATAACCTGAGAAGAAATTTCCATTTACAGGAGGAATTCTCAAACACAAAACCTGCCCAGCGACTTCTGCAGAGTTTCCTGCTTCTGGAAACCTTGCTCTACCTTAAAAATAATTATAAAAATAATGACAGCTCTCGAGTCTCCCACTGCATTTCCTCCCCGTTCAGCCGAGGCCGTGGAAGGAGCAATTAAAGCGAGCTGGGAGGAAGAGCAACGTGGGCTCTGTGTGTGGGATGGCTTCCAGGTGGGACAGCTTTCATAAGTGCCTCAAAAAAACATTCTGCCATTCTGCTCTTTCCAGGCCTCCCCGCAGAATCAGCTCAATTATTCATTCAGAGCAGAAACTGTTTTATTGCATGTCTTGTAGTTCCAATGGCTCTCCTGAAATGTGGGACACCCGGCTCTCAACAAGGTTCTGGTATTTGCATTTGTACTCGAATTTGTCCTGTGGAGCAGTAAAAGAGTTGCCAGCGCCAGCTGGGAGAGAGGAATGTCATTAGCACATATTTTGGTTGGTGTCTTCAAGGTTAGTGCAAATCACAAAACCTCTGCAGCTGAAAAAAGGTGGGGGAAACAAAACAAAAAAAAAAAAAAAAAAAAAAAGAAAAAAAAAAAAGAAAAGAAAGAAAAAGCACAGCTCTGGAATTAAACTTATTTTTCAAATCGGTCAGAAAAATGTGAAGATGTGATGGAACATTTGCCTTTGGCCCAGGGGAAGATCACTGTGCTGTGGCGCTGTCTCGCTGGGAGTTTGTTCTCATCCTTGCTGCAAAAATTTTCTGCCCTCAAAATCTGTGTTTTCCACTCTCAGACTGTCAGAAAAGCAGAAGCCAACCTGAGGAATGCACAGCCCAGTCCTGGTGTCCCTCTGCCCATCCAGGGGACACTGAGGACCTTTTCTCAGTGCCCTAGACTCCCCTCCATGTGCTACCAGAGTTAAATCCAGGTTTTGGGTGGATATTCACCTGACAGTTGGGGATTTATACCTGCTTTGGGTTAAAAAAAATAAAATTAAAAATTAACATTTTTCTGGGTGAAGAAAAATGAAGTTTCCCCCTTCATATCAAGCAGGAAGTTGTGAGTTCAAACAAATTTTGTGCCACAAAAGTCCAGGGCTTCATCCAGGACTGTACAGTCCCACAATCTGGCACTGCATCAGCACTGAATGATTTCCAAAGATTTTCCTTGAGCTAACATTGACCTAATTGTGTATCACATCCCAGATTAGCATATGTACACATTACCCAGGCTCTTGATTGTTTTCTAATTTGAATTTCTCCAGCGGTTCTCCGAAGGGCACTAACTCAGGATCACAGGAAAAATGGAAATTATTGAGCACCACGCTTGCCTGGATGTCTCCCCATTTCTCCATAACTGTGAGGAATGCCTTGTTAACCGTGGTCAGTGTTTGCACAGGCACTCAGTGGGGTTTCAGATTGCTCTGTGCTGTTTTAAAATGGGATTAATTCGGTTGTGATTCTCCACGAGGCTGCTGTGTTTGGCTGAGCTCATCTGTGGATGAATGTGCAAATGGAGTATCTCATCAAAAAAATTTATACATTTGGCCAGGCCACGTCCTGCAGCCAGGCTGGACCCTTCATCTCAAGGTTTTGGGAGTCCAAGGAGCCCTTCCAGGTGGCTGTGATGGGCTCCAGTTGGGATAACCCCACAGGGAGCCCCATCCTCGTGGGCACTGTTGGGTTCTTTGTTGTTCTGTTTTACATTTTATATCCCTGGAGAAAAACAATCCCAGCTCTGAGACAGCACAACATCTCCCTGCTCCAAAGTTTCAGAGGAAAGGCACAACCCCACCAGGCTCACAGTGATTCCCCACACGATCCCACTCCCTTTGTGCACTCCAAACCAAAGGGATTTGGGAGGTTTGGGAAGCTGGGCTTATTCTGTTCCATTATTTCGGTTTCTTTTTTGGTGTTTGCAAGAGAATTGAGTTCCAGGAGCTCTCCACACAGCCAAAGGATGAACAAACAGAACACGGGGGACAGAGGAAGGAATTCTGCTGGGATCTGTGCACAACAGCTGTGGCTCTCCTTGGTTTGTGAATCCCATTTTCCTCCCTGGTCCTCCCAAAATCACCTTCCCCTCCTGATCTGAGGAGCCCAGCAGGATGTCCCTGTCTGGAATTCAGGCTGCAATTTTATTAGGAAAAGAGAAGTCCCTTGTTCTGCACATCAGCTCTGGAGCGACGGGATCTCAGGCACAAAATAACACAAAATAACAGCAAATTAACCCAGGTTCACCTCAGGGAGAGCTGAACCTCCATGAATTTTTCAAAGAGTGGCCCGAGGTTTTAATTTATAATCTAATCCAAGCTCAGCTGAACTGCAGCTCCACGATTTGCTGCCCAGCATGGGAGCAGAGCAGTCAGCACCACTCGGTTAATGAATATGCAAATTGGGAAAGGAAGGTGGCAGAGCTCTGGCTAAGAGCAGCTCGGAATTGAGATGCCCTCTTCTCTTCCCGTGCCACTCTTTCCATTCCAATCCTGGATCAATCTCCTCACGAGGGAAATCATCAAATGATGTAAAATAAATGTGAATTTCGATGTAGATAAAGAGATGAACAACTTCAAGAGAGTCCAGATCCCAAAATCAAGGCCATCCTGGGGCAGTTCCAGCTCCACCCTCCTGAGCTCCAGCCCTGAATAGTCCCTGGAGCTGCTGAGAGCTGCAAAATAGTGAAGGGTCAGATCATCCATCGTCAATGAAACCATAAATGTGTGTACAAATACAAATATGTGTACAAACACAAATATGTGTACAAATGGTAACAGGGTTATTTGGGGATAGCAGGTCTGACCTGCACTGATCTCACAAAATGCAGAGGGAGAATGGCTCACAGGTGGAATTCCAGGTGCTGTCACCTTTTGGGGAAGGAAACACACAAAATGGCCCACGGGTGAATTCTTTAACTCTTTCTGTTATCTTTTGGGGAAGAAAACACACACAAAATGGCCCATAGATGAAATTCCAGGTTCTCTCACATTATTGGGAAGAAAACACAATTCACGCAGAGCAACCCCTGGGTTGTTGCATGACCCACACACTGGGTGCAAACACATTTTTACGTGGACATGCACAGGTATTTTTGTGTTTTATCACTTCCTTCCTGCCCTATTTTACTAAATTCCTGATGTACTGTGCAGTGGGATGTTCTCCTGCCACTAAAACACGCCAGACAGGACTCTCTCAGAAATGCATTCCATTTTTAACCACAGTGCTTGCTTTCAGACAAGGGTTTTTAGGCCCTCTTGAATATGAATTTAAATAATCCAAGTGAAATGTCTGCACATTCACAGCCCTCAGTGTCTGAAATGAGTTTATCCAGAGGATTCTGTTCATACAGGAGCTGTTCTGATCATCTTCATGTATTCAGAGATCAGAAAAAAACACTGATTTTTGTTTTAGACCTTCAGTGAAAGCGAGGGGATACTCTAAGGGAACTGCTGGATATTCTGCAAGGACTCTATAATCCACTTTAGATATTCCTTCCCTTCTACATCCCCCAACTCCCTCAAAATTACATAAAAACATGTTTGACTTCTTCTTTCCTTCACATTATGCATTTATCTTCCATGAATCTGTGTTTGTAGCATTTTTATTTAAAATCCCATTGCAGGAACAAGTGTATTCAGCCCCCCTGTCCATCATGGGTTTGTGTCCCTATAAATTGTCCTCGGTACAGTGTGGGTGATTTGAAAACAGAGCTGGAGAGCACAAGGCAGAGACAAAACCCAGCTCAGCTTGGCACCCACTGGGACAATTTTGGGAACTCAATTACTGCTGGAACTGTGAGGCACGAGAGGCTCAGCCACATCCCCAGAGTGAGGGCACTGCACTGCTTCAAAATTAAAATATTTTTAATTTGCAGCTCTGGAGGCAAAAAGGGAGTTTGTAATTAACCCCAAATGTCTTGTTTTAGCTGATCCTTTTTGTCACAACAGCGTCCAGCACCTCAGCCCACCACAGAGAGATGCTCTTGCTATTACTCTGAGCTCAGAGCCAGATATTCCAGAGAAACAGATTCCCAAGAATGGCTGCAATGACTTTGAGTGTGTATCCTGGCTTTTTTTTTTTTTTTTTGTAAAATATTTCATTTTTCCATGGAACAGGCAGCAATTCTCACAGAGGCCATAAAGTGGACAAGAAGAAAACAAGAGGAGGGAATTCTTTATTCTATATTCTATAATATTCTGTATTATCTACCACACTTTATTTAAAGCTTCCTCCCATGGAGATTCTTCTGGGGAGGAAGGGAAATCCTGACATTACATCCCTCCTTGTGGCAGTGCTGATATGGAAATGGAGACATCTCCCAGCAGAGGGATCCATCAATAAGGACAGAGCTGGAATTGTCTGGGAGAGGCCTCGTGAGGGGGAAGCTGCAGGATAAATGCTGCTATCAGGGCTCTGGTTCTTCGGCTGGCTGATGGAATCATGGCCCTAAGAGGGGATGTTTTGTGCAAATTGAATTGAGGTCCCAGGTGGGGTGAGAGGACCAGGGAAATACAGAAATCATCAGTTCCCCCAAAGGTTATCACTGCCCCATCCCAGTTGTCTTTCTTCACCTGGGTGATGGCATTGTGGCCCTAAGAGGGTTTTCTTTCTTCATCTGGGTGATGGAACTGTGACCAAGACGGGATGTTTTGTGCAGGTTGATTTGGGGTCCCAGGTGGGGTGAGAGGACCAGGGAAATGCAGAAACTGTCAAGTCCCTCAAAGTTTATCACTGCCCCATCCCAAGTCTCTTTCTTCAGCTGGCTGATGGAATTGTGATGGATTTGTGGCCCTAAGAGGGGATGTTTTGTGCAGGTTGATTTGGGGTCCCAGGATGGGTGAGAGGACCAGGGAAATACAGAAATTATCAGTTCTCCCAAAGGTTATCACTGCCCCATCCCAAGTCTCTTTCTTCAGCTGGGTGGTGGAATTGTGATGTAATTGTGGCCCTAAGAGGGGATTTTTTTGTGCAGATTGATTTGGGGTCTCAGGCGGGGTGAGAGGACCAGGGAAATACAGAAATCATCAGTTCCCCCAAAGTTTACCACTGCCCCATCCCAGTTCTCTTTCTTCAGCTGGGCGATGGCATTGTGGCCCTAAGAGGGGATGTTTTCTGCAGATTGATTTGGGGGGTGAGGGTGGCTGGGACCAGGGAAATGTTGAACTGTCAGCTCCCCAAAAGCGATCGCTGCCCCCTCCCAGTGTGGGAAATCCTTCAGCCTGGAGGGAGAGCCTGGGACCCTCCTACTCTGAGTACAGGATTCCCTCCGAGGTACAAATGCAGCAGGGACACCCTGGGAAAATTGCTGGCACAGTTCCTGTTACAGGAGCTGGGATTTTTGCACAAACATTTCTGTTGGAAATTTGTCCGAGGTGTCAGCTTGGCCTGGAGTTCTGACTCCTTGTGCACAACATGTGGAATCCAGAATTTCCATTCACTCAGGATTTTTACCTGTCCCTTGAATTGCAAATTCTCACTTTGGGATGTTTTTAACTTCTTCTCTGTCAAGGCAGACTCTGACTGAGAACCAGGGCTCCCAGATGGGCTCATCCCTCCCTGCAAAAGCAGCTCCAGCCCCAGCAGAGCACATCCTGCTGGATTTGCTGCTCTTGTCCTCTCACTCAGTGACTGAGAAATTCCAAAATTTAATCACAGCCTGAAATACACTTGGAAAGGCTCCAATTGTTTTATGCATCCCTGCTTTGCCTCCTGCAGTGAAGTATTTAGGGGACACTCAGGGATCCAAACTGAGCCCAGTGGCCCTGGCCAAGCCCTTCCCAGCCTCCCCCTGGTGCCCAAATTTCCAGCAGACTCTGGAATGTTGCCTGAATGTTTTGTGGTGCTCATGAATGATTCACACAGCACAGCTGAACAGGGGAGGTTTTACCAGCACGAAAACAACAACACAAAAACCCCAAATCTGAATTAACCCCAAAATGAGCTTTGTGATGCTGTTGGCTGCGTTTTCCAGCCCTTGTCCTCTGGTGCCTGGAGAGCACACACAGACCTGGACCTGTCAAACCCTGAATTTAAAAAATTTTGCTGGCAGGAGCAGCAGGAGCCATATCCCACTCCAGGTCCATTTGTGCCTCCTGCCCATTCCCAGGGTCACTCCAGGGAGCAGTTGGATAATCTGAATTTCTGGCTGTGGGAGGAGGAGCTGTGTCCAAGGCTGTGATTACCCCGTTCCCACTCTCCTCCAGCCCTTTCCAAATCTGGACCCTGCCATTTCCATAGGTTTTTGAGCTGCTCACAGAACCCCTCAGCTCTCCCAGAGCTGTCACTGCAGTTTGAACACCCCAAAATGCTCAGGCTGAGGCTCAGGAGCTGTCACCAGCTCTGCTGTCACCGAGGGGCTGGGAACTGGAAGGGAAAGATCATAAATCAGAGTTTCATGGGGGATTTAACTCACCTATCTCACAACTCTTTGAAGGAGAAAAACTGACCACAAGGCTTAATTAATATGCCACGAGATGGCTGCAAAACCAAGCATTTTAGGGTATTTTCTCTACAGGATTGCTTAGTGTCACACAGGTGAAGAGCGAGGAGCTTTGGAAAGGGAAATCCAGGCTCTTCTTCTCCAAAGGTCTGATGGAAATAAGATCAGGGAGTTTTGGACAGGGAAATCCAGGTTCTTTTTTTTTCCAGAGGGGCTAGTAAAAACAAGGTTAGAGAGTTTTGGAGAGCAAAGTCCAGGCTATTCCTCTCCAGAAGGGCTGGTAGAAACAAGGTTAGAGAGTTTTGGAAAGGGAAATTCAGGTTCTTCCTCTCCACAGGGGCTGCTGGCAGCAGGGCCAGGGTTATTTAACAATTTTCTGGCACCCGGAGAGATGATGCATCACCAAACCTTCCTTTGTGAAAAACATCATTTATGGGAATGAGCCCTGATGTTGTTGGTGTTCCCAGAAAGGAGCTTTACACACTCAGAGTTTAGAGTTTTTATTCTATAAAATTGAATATTTTTATAGCTATTTCTAGTTATATAGTATATAGTATAGTATGTATTTATAGTTATGGCTTTTATAGCCAGTTTTTGCTATTAAAATTCATTCTTTTTATGTGCACAAAGCATTTCTGCGCCCCACAATTCCGCTTTTCCTTTACATCAAATGTTTTTTCACACACATCCCTATGCTTAAAACCCCAAAATCAGTGTTGCTGTGTGTTCTCCTTCCTCCCACCCCATTCTCCTGCTGGAACATCACCACTGCCTTTCCAAGTCCTGCCCAGGAACGCATCCCTGGCTGCTGCACAAACAGAGATAAAGATGAGCACTGCTCTGGAGAGATAAAATCCACCCTCGGGCAGGATTTGAACCCTCCAGGTGACCCGAGCTGCTGCAGGGTGGCCTTGGAGAGGTGAAGCCCCGGTCTGCAGAGCCACTGGGATTTGGGGGTGGCAATCTGGCCTCTGGAAACTTCGTGGGGAAGCCAAAGTTGTGCTTTATTTATCCTTTTGTTCCAGGGTAAAATCAGGCTCTGGTTGCAGGTGGAAGGACGCTGAGAATGTACACCATCTGTTTTCACTAAATGAAGGAAAAAACCTCCCAAACAATTAAAATAATTGTTTATTTTAAAATTTTTTAAAAAGGTAAATAATACAGCAAAAAGGAAGGAGAGGGACTTTTTATGAGGGCAGATGGTGAAAGGACAAGGGTGATGGTTTTAAAGTGACAGAGGGAAAGCTTAGATCAGATATTGGGAAGAAAATCTTTACTCAGAGGGTGGGCAGGCCCCGGCACAGGGTGCCCAGAGAAGCTGTGGCTGCCCCTGGATCCCTGGCAGTGCCCAAGGCCAGGCTGGACACTGGGGTTTGGAGCAGCCTGGGACAGTGGGAGGTGTCCCTGCCATGGCTGGGGTGGCACTGGATGAATTTTAAGTTTCTCCCAATCCAAACCATCCTGGGATTGCATAAAAAAATTAAACGTGAGATTTGGGAAGGGTCAGAACTCACTGACTGAACAGTTCCTGAGGGGTTCAGAAAATTAAAAAAACGTATCTGCTAATAGAATTTATATTTATTATTATACAAACGCATCATGGAAAATATCCGCATTCCACAACACCAACAGCTCAGCAGCTCACTGTGGGCAGCAGGTTCTGCAGATAAATCTGGATAAATCCATTTCTGCTGCCAGCTCCAGGGGTTTGTGCTTCTGTCACCCACCCCAGCGCAGCCCTGGCAGGGATTAGAGCCCGAGCCGATGGGCTGGATGCTCGTTCTCTGAAGGGCAGCACTTCAGAGGTGTTTGTTTAACAAACAGCCACTCTAAACCATCCTTAGCGGACTTTAATGAGGGATCAGCCACCCACTTTGCGGCTTCTTCACTGTGGTGGGGACAGGTGGAGGGTAAATTCCTCTTTTCCTCAAGTGAAGCATCCCTGAGGAACATTTGGTACTGCACAAACTGTAATTATTTCTCCAGGTTTGATGGAAATGACCTTTTTTTGTGCCAAATATGATTTTTATGCCGAGATGGCGAACTGCAGCTGAATATCGCGATGTAAAATCATAATGGGGTGAAATAGGAGCCGCTTTTATTCTCGTGCCCGTGAATAAATCAATAACGCATCTGCCCCCGCTAATCCATTCAGCTGCAGAGGTTAAAAATAATCAGCGTCTTGTTAGAGGAGCTCGGGTTGTGCTGGTGAGGATCCCCCCGATTTATTCGTGTGTAAATCTGGGGGAGAAGCGGGCTGTAAATTGTGGGGCTGTTCTCTGCTCCGTCTCACCTTCCCTAAAACACGGGGGATGTTTTAGGAGTTGAATAAATGCGAGGTTTTCGGGGATTGAAGGAGTTTTACAGCCGGAGCCACCCCGAATCCGCGTTACAGAGGAGCCAAACTGGGTGAAAAGACTCCGAAATCTGAGTTCTGTAAAAGAGAGTTCAAAAGTTTTGATAATTGAGGTGTTTAATTAGAAAAGATAAGACTACATAGCACCATATGCCTTTTTACTGGTTTTATTTTTTTTTTAAGTTAAAAATTACTTGCAATGCATTGTTTTGAGTATTGAAGTTTTGTAATGATGATGCCGATTGCAGTGTGTGCAGAGTTTGTTGGCAGAGGGATGCTTTAAAAGGTTTTTAGAAATGAAAATCGTTGGTGTTGGCACTAAAAACACTTTCAGAGAGGGGCTGAGTCAGGGACAAGTCTGACATTATGTCTTGTATCATCATTTTCCCCCAAATTTCATCCAGGTACTGGTGAGACAGCAAAGCCCTGCCTAATTCAGCATTTAGGACTGACTTAAGCTTCATGGTTCCCATCAGTTTTCAGGGCAAATGCTCGGAAAGGTTCACCTGCAGAAAATTCCTTGTTTTTTCCTCCCTGGAAGGAGCAGGACAGATCCTCCCCAGCCCCCAAATCCCTCTCCACATCCCCTCGGACAGCCCACAACCCCAAACCTGGCTGCACAAACGCGTTATTTTTAGCTGCATATTTAGGTGCTGGCTGAATAAATCCTGCTTAAAAAATATTTTAGCAAATTAAAACGTCATCCCCGTGCAAGGCTGTTATCCCGGGCTGTCACTTTGGAGATTAATTATTGCATAAACAGGGGCTGGGCAGGGGGGCTCGGGTCACCTCGGGCAAGTCAAACCTGAATGGGTAAGAAGGACAACGATTCACCATTAATCTAAAGTGAATAACCCTGGTTTAAATCGAGAGAAAATCTGCGAGAGAAAATCTGAACCTTCTCCCGAACTCTGATGCCACTGCTGGAATTCCAAAGTAAAGATATTTTTTTGCCAAAACCCCGCAGGAGTTGGGAGTTTTGGGGAAAATTCATAGTTCTCGTTTTTAGTTTGTATTTTTTGCGTTTTGATCTAAGTGCTTTGATTTGAATTAATGGAGGTGGAGCAAATTTTACCACATCCACAAACACAGACAACTGTGGGATTCTTTTATTACATATTTTTAATAGGAGATCTTACAAAAGAGGGAATATTGCAGTATTTTAAGCAGCATTTCATCCCTTTTTTTTGGAAAAGTATCCAAGAGAAGAATAATTCCAGCGGCCCAAACCACTGAGCAAGAGGAGGAAGCAAAGGGGCTGAACCCCAGGGATGCTCCTTCTATTGAATTCAAGAATATATATATATATATATATATATATATATATTGATAATTTTGCTGCAAAGATACAGCAAAATCATGACTTTGACCACACCAAATTTAAAACAAACAACCCAAAACTTAAGGCAATGCATCATTTTAGGGGTTTCTCCTCTGAAGCACAGATGCTACAGCAATAGGAAGGGACCAGAAGTACAAGTTTTGTCATCAAAGGTATTAAATAAAAGATGCTGAATAGCTTCATTTGCACTCCCTCCTCATAATTACAGGAAATAATTAAAATTATATCACATCTGCATTTTCTTCTCCTCAGCTGCTGCGAAATACAGTTGCAAACATGAGAAGGGGAACACAATTTGCCCTTTCAACCTCGAGCCAAATCAAGACCATTTCTCTGTAGCCTCAGTTTAGGGTTTTTTAAGTCAATTTTTTGGGGGGTTGGGTTACTTTTGGGTTTTTTTTTAGTTACTTTTGTTTGCAAACCATGAGAAGCGCAAAAGGCACCCCCACAAAATGGGAATAGGGGATCCCACAGGGCACTTTTATTTAGGATTCCCTCCTAAATTCCCACCTCCAGGCCTGGCTGGAGGTGCCTGTGCCATGTGTTTGATACCAGAATAACTGGGGAAGGCTGTAGTTGATCACATCAGATTAAAGCATTATAAAACATTATTCCCCACTAATAAAACCACTGAGTTCAGCTCACTGCTCCGGGCACAGCTGATAAAATCAGTCACTGGCTTTTTGCTCAAACATGTTTTATTTTGATATTTCTCATGGAAAATGGTTAATTTATTAAAGGAGAGAAAAAACCGTCCTAGTGCAGTGGCAGGAGCTTTTCTTGAGAAACTCTTTGGGGATCCTGGAAAGCTGTTCAGAAATAGATATTTTTGGAGCTAAGTGAATAATCTAATGATTACAAAATCCAGTTTAGCTCTTGGCAGCTGTGTTGAGTCGTTATCCTGCCTTTCTTTGTCGCTCACCCTGAGATGCTGGGAAAGCTCTGATGGGCTGCTTTATTTATTAAGCATTTATTAAAATGAAGCAGCTTGAAATTTCTGAAGGTCTGTCTAAAAGGGAGACGAGCAGCCTGTGTTTGCAGGAAGGGATGGGATAAAGCTGAGCAACAAAGAGGGAATAATCTAATGGAATGATATTGGACAGAATTGCTTCTCTAATTACTGCACTGAGTGTTTACAGCTTCCTTCTTTCAAATATTGTGCCCAACTGTTCCATTGCAAGGCAGCTGAGAAGGGCAAACTTGGAAGGGAGAGAGATTTCCAGAAAGGAGGAGCTGCCCCTTACTGATTTTTTTCTATTTAAATAAAAGCACTCCCACTAATCTGTGCCAAAAAATAACAAGCAAACAAACAAACAAGAAAAAAAAAACAAACCCAAAAGTGTTTTCAAACAATGTTCTGTCAAGTAGAAAACATGATTGTGTCTAGCTCAGGTGAGCTGTTCCTGCTGCTGCTTTGACGGCTGAGGCAAAATCTGCTTAACAAATCATGCATTTTCCACCAAAAGTTCACATTTTTATAAATAATGCCATTATTTTTATGCTGGAAAAAACCCCCGGTAAGAGCGAGGCAACACACACAGCGGGAGGGACAGGCAGGGAGGAGGTAATGGATGCTTTCACTGAAAGAAAACTTCCAGCCTGTGATTCAAGGAATAAAAATAAATAGGAGGCCTTATTTTATCTCACATGGTTGTGGAGAATTGAGTGTTTTGATGGATTTAAAGCATAAATATCCTTGTGTTAATATAGAATAATTCCCTTCCTGTTGCATGGCCACGTGGAATTGTTCTTCAGGCAGGTGAGAGGACTCTTTAACCAAGGAAATAAAGTCTTTCTTTGCAGTCCTAGCATTGAAAAAAAGAGTTTCTATAATGATATTTGCTTTTATTTCGCAGGACAGAGTAGTGGAAGCACTGACAGACCTGAAGCTGACAAAATTGAAAGAAAATTGTTCCCCCAGCACCCCAAAGACCACTATTAACCAAGTCCCTGAGTGCCTCATCTACGCAGCTTTCTGTCCCTCCAGGGAGGAAGGAGAACAAGGAATTTTGCTCTTTTTTTTAGGTGGTTTTGGCCACTTTTAGAGGCTTCTGAATCCCCTGGAAGGCTTTAGGTGATCTCTGGTTACACCAGTTCGAAAGATGGATGCTTGATCCTGAGCTTTATGGATTCCCTCTCAACTCTATTTACCTTCAGATATATTTTTTGTTATTTTTATTTTGTAACACACTAATATTCCCCTCTCTAATTAAAAGACTCACTTGAGAATCCCTGTGAACCTTTTAATCTACAAGGAACAACCCTGTTATCAACAGTTATCTGAAGGTCTATAAACTCTCACCCTGGTTTAGGTGCTCCGGTCTGACTGGAACCCCAATCCATAATTTGGGTTAAAAGATTATCATTTCAGTTTATAATTCAGTACATTAATTATCATTTCAGTACATGAAAAATATTAAAATACATTAATTAACAATTCTGACAATTCCTCGTGGCCCTTCGCTGTAAGAAACGACATTGACTCTGAAAGTGAAAGCTTCCTGATATTTAAATATATTTCATGGCAGAACCTTGGCAGAGTTTGAAAGGTCTGGGGTGCTTTGAGTGGCTGATTGGTTTGACAGCTTGACAGTGATCTGCAAAACGAAGGTGCTGGCACAGCTTGCTCTGCTGGCCGAGCAGGGACAAAGTTCAGGCTCCAGACCAGTCCCTGCTGGAGCACGGAGATGAAAAATTGCTCTGAGAAACGTCTGTACCATGAGAGCAAAAAAAGCTTCTGCCCCTGGAAATAGGAGAATCTGGTCCAAAAAGGATTCAAAGCAATAGAAAGTTTTTTGTTAATTCTGGTGGCTGTGGAATCAATCTCTTCTTTCACAAATGTCCCGTTTTATGGCATGTTTGGTTCGTGTTTGAGGTTTATCCAGGGCTAAAACCCAATGACAGACATCAAAAGGAGAGATTTCACCAGCATCAAAGAGGGAGCAAAGCTTAACAGGATGATGCAGGTAGATGCAGTGATTTATATTCTGTAATCATATAAAATGAGCTGAATATCAAATCTCAGTGTCCTTCCCCCTCCTTTCTCAATCTCATGAGTTCATCTTTTCTATTCACACCAAAATCTCAATTTTAATTTTAATTTTACTGGCATTTCTCTTACCCACACCTAAAGCTCAATTCCACCTGCAATGGGGCCACTTCAGCTGGCCAGATTTGTGATTTCAAAGAACGAAATCTCATTTTCAAAGACGGTTGGTTTCACGATCTACTGCCGGGATCTCCACAAACCTAAAAATAATTAAACGAGGCACCTGCAAAGTTTGTTAGCCATGACAATTTACAGTTGTTTCCCTTGCAGCGCTGTACTTTACCCATTAAACCGAACCCGTATTCCATCATGAAACCATAAATTTTCATGGCTTGCAAACTTTGCAGGTGCGATGCTCGCCGCTCAGTTGCGCTGGTTAATTATTCCTGCATTTTTTTTCCCAGACTTGTGGGACGCTTGGAAGCTGCACACATGGGCAGTAAAAGCCCCTGTCCAAGAAAAAAGGCTCCAAGGTGGAAATATTCCGATTAAAATCGGGTGTTTCTCACAGAGCTCTGTTTTTAGCTAAACTCTTGGAACGCTGGCAAGGCGCCGACGCTCCGCGGGTGTCGAGGAATCCTTTCCGAGGGGAAGAGTGGGGAAGCTCTGGAGTGAAGAGGTGTTAAGAGCCACTCCACACAGGCAGAGCTGTCTGCTCTGCTCCTGACTTGTTGAGAGGCAGCAGAGCTGTTCTCAGCAGCTTCGGGAACCTCTTGCTCTCTGTGTTCTCCTCCTGAAGCGTTTTCTCAGCTTCTCCCTCTGTCCCTGAGAGCTCCCGGCAGTGCAAGCTGAGCTGGGAAGGGATCCTGGAATGGCTCCCAAGACTGAGCACAATCCTAAAATTTTGGTTCATCATCAACTGAATAGCCTGCGGAAAACAGGGAAAAACGGCCCCAAATCACCTGGAGAGGTCCCTCCCAACCCCATTAATTTCTGACTCGGTGTCAGGGAGGGACAGATGTAAAATAAATATTTTGAGGTTGTGAACCATCCAACACGGTGAAATGCTGACTCTTGTATTTGCTGGGCTGGCCAAGTTCTCAGTAACCACATATTGAACTTCGTCAGTTTTTCCCTATATTTTTTAAGTAATAAAGTTTGATTTGCCCTATTTTGGCAGCCTGGGAAGCAGATGCACAGATCCATACCTGCATTAGTTGTAACTCTTTGGTTTGTGACAGTCATGTCCAATCTGATGTCATTTACCCACAAAAAAAAATCCACCGGCACAACTAAAAAAAGAATCAGCGTCCTAAATCCCAGCCCTAACCCCATCCCAAATGACTCAGAATTTGGGACAGGGATGCTCAGCTTTTAAGGATGCGACAAAACCCAAAACCCGTGGATTTTATGGCGAGGAAAACACAGAAAGTGTCTGGAAAATGCTGTTTGTGCACCAGGATCCGCCACCTCCACATCCCTCAGCTTCCCATTAGGCTAATGCAGAGCGATATTAATGAGGGAATCAAGGTGTAATGTTCTTGCAAGGATGCTGACAGGAGGCAGCCCGAGTTTTAAGCAGGGATTGCTTGCTTTAGCATTATCTCTATTGCCGTTAAACATGCTCTACGTTTTCTGGGCAAATATCATTTGGAATTAATTGAATGGAAAGGAGGATGTTCAGAAAATGCATCTTCAGAGGCGTTGAAGTATGACTTTTTAATCAAACTGAGTGATTGTAAACATAAATTAGTTCTTGTTCTTCCTGCTGACTTGGAAAGGGAGAAATGTGAGCGCTTTGAGGTTAAAATCTTTTTCTCCTGAGTTTGCAGTTTCAGACCTTGTAGCTGTTTTGCTGGGCTGGTTGCACCATTATGTAATGATTATTACTGGAATGTTACTTGGAGCTCAGACTCTCTGTATATAAATTGATTTTTTTAAAAAAAATTTTGCTGTATTCCATCATTCTCCATGTTCCCAAAATGTCATCTTGTGGAAAAATTCTTCTTGCCCTTCTCTCTCCTTCCTCTGGGAGGACATTTCAGGGTGTCCTTAACAACAATTTCTGATCTATTTTTTTCACAAGGAGTGACCTTCTTCTTCAGGACAACAGAGAGCAAAAACACTGAGTGTACAGTTCCTCCATGCAATTTTTATAGTAAGTGAATCAAGTTTTGGAGTCTTGCAGGTCTTCAGCCTCTGTGGAGTTCTGAGAGAGGGAAAGAACACGATGTGGATTCTCTGAGTGTCCATAGTCTAATTAGGTCTAAGCTGTAAAGCTGAATGATCTCATTTAATATCTGCTGGATGGTCTGATTGGGGTTTGGGCTGGAGCTCGATGGGAGCAGAGGGAGAGCTGAGTCAATGCCTGGAAGGAAGGAAGGAAAAGCATCCCTGGCATATTCAGGGATTTTATACCAAAGTGCAATTCCTCTCATTTGCAAAGTCCCAGTTATAAAAAGGGGAATTAAAAGATCTTAAACACAGAACTGCTGCATCCATAGAATGCTATAAAACTCATGAAAGTTTTTTTAAACTCCTTCAACCTGCAACACACAGGAGGGAAGTGCAAAATGTTGGTAAATACAGGGTAAAAAATAGGGTAAAATAATGGGAAAATGGGACATCATCTTTGGGCCATTTCAGCCATTTCCTCTGAGTGCCTCTGCATGTGGTGAGCACACCAGAATGCCAGTTCAAAGGCATCAACAGCACAATTTGGTTTAATAGGAAATACTTTTACTGGAGGTTCAGGAGACCACTCACTCTGAATTTTGATGATGATGTCTGTCTGAAGTTTAAGGGTTCCTTTAAACTTCTGCTTTAGCAATAATTGTTATTCCCAAGCATAAAAGGACCGTAAAAAAATGATAGTTGAACAAAAAAGAATGACTTCAAAGGACTGAAAGGGCAGTTTTTCATTTTGATTCTTTAAAAGGGAAAAAACAGATCATCTCTCCACCCTATTGGAGAAGTCAAATGAGAATGAGGTGGGCAGCAGCTGCAATGCACAGAATTCCCTGTTCACTGCTGCAAAATAAATGAATGCTCTGCTGGCCTGTGCTTGGAGAGATCTGGGGGCTCAGAGAGGGGCCCATATTTTCATCCCATGTCTCTAAAGTGTCTCTCAGTACTCGTGAGCAGCCTCCAGATGCGTTCCACGTTGTTGCAGCTTTTTATTCAGAGTTTTAAAAGATGGGTGTTCTCCTTTTTGTTTTAGTGTTGGCCTTTTTAGGGGGTTTAAGATGGTTCTGTGGTTGCTCCTGATTCATTATTTTGTTGCATGTGAGCTCGTGGAGATATAAATCTGCCAAAGTTGTGGCAAAGGTTCATGAAACTGCCCAACAAAAGCAGAAAGAGAAATTCTTTCACCCTCCTTTGGGAATTCAGTAAATACATGATGGTCTGGCTCTAATAATTCACTGCAGGGCCTCACCTCTGACCCCACAGGATCTGTGGCACACTCCAGACCATCCTTCTGTTTAAAGAGTTAGAAAACTGTCTCAGAAAAAATAAAATCATTAAAATCTGTGCTTCAGCTTAGTCTTTTTCCTGATCTTTGTCCCCAAACCCTGTTTAACCATCCAGAGCATGAACTGATTAACCAACAGCTGTGCCATTAAATGACAGGGGTGGCACTGCAGCTCTGATCATTTATTTATTTTATCATTGGGCAGCATCAGAATCGCCAGGGGCATGATGTGTTTGTTGCCTTTCTGGGACTGGATGATAACTGCTGTGATTGTTGGGCTTGGGATCAGAGTTGGACTGGAGGATCTTAGAGGGCTTTTCCAACCCAAATGATCCCATGATTCTGTAATTGCAAAGTACTTTGCACCAGGAATTGGGAAATTTGGAGTAGGAGAACAGCCCTTTTCCTTTCAATCTCCCACCACGGTGATTCTCCATTTTCAAACCATTTTCTCACCAATTGGCAAACCCCAAAAGGTCAATCCCAGTGCAGGTCACCTTCCCGGAGCTCTGCTGGGAGAGTCTGAAACACAAACGGGCTCTGCTCTGTCTCCTGCAGCATCAAGGACATCACTCCCATCCTGGGGACAGCCATCAGGTGGGACATTGTCATGGCACAGTGAAACAGAACAGCACAATTTGCTTTTTTTTACCTAACAAGTCAGAACGCCTCGTTTTGTCTGCAGCAAAATCGATGTCATCTCTTGGGCGCTGCTCCTGATAAGAGAATACAAATGGGAGGGGAGCCCAACACTGCCTTCCACGCTCATCTCTCCTGGGTGCAATTTATAAACTTTTCAGCTGAAAGGACCAGGCTGTGGTTTGCCTGGTTTAGGACAGTCAGTTTGTGGGTCCCCAAAAAACTCCTTTTGGCCTAAATTCTCCTCCTCCCACCTTCTCTCCACACTGCTGTGGGATCCCTGCAGATACTGAGGCAAATGGCAAAGGAAAAGCTCCAGCTTTATTTTCCAAAATAAATTGCTCTGTCTTTGCTAATGAATGTGTTTAAATGCCTGGGTAAATGCTGTTATTTGACCCTCCAGTGGAGGAACCAAAATCCTATTAACTCCAACAAGAGCTGCAAGGCTAAAGGGCCCATCTGAAGCAAAGGTGATGTTTTAAACTCCTCATTTCCCCTCATTTTAATGGACTTGAACATAAAAGAAAATGAAGCAGAGCTGGAAACATAGAGAGGGTCTGTCCATAACAGAAATTGGTGTTAGAAGGTCGGAGGAGAGACCTGAGAGTGTGGAGTAAATGTGGGGAGGGGGACAGCACAGCTCTCACAGGGGTGAGGTGGGTCTTAAAAATACCAAAGGATTTGGGTATTTTGTGGATGGCAGCAGTACAAGAAGATCCTTTAAAAATTGAGAAGATTCACCTTTCTCCTGCATTAAAATGAACAGGAATTGAACCAGAGTAATTTAGGATTAAGAGGAGTAAAACAGGTTCAGAGACATCCAGCCAGTTTAGTTTGAGAACACAGACAAACTAAGAAAATTCTCCTGATAGTGCAGAGCCAATCAACCCCCTTGTTCCTCTTTCATTATTCCCAATAAATAATTCAGATTGTTTCCAATTCAGGCCGTGAGTTTACTCCCAACAATTCCCAGCTTTGCTTTTGGTAGGGGAGATCATAAATTATCCCCTGGACTGTTAATGTCACACAGACCTAACCAGACATGGAATCATGGATGATATATTATAAGATCCCTTGTACTGAAATAATGTTAATTATGAGGATTTCATTTATTATTAGCGTGGCAATACGTGGTTCTATTGTACAACTGAAATTAATGGACTGTAAATTTTGACAGGCTGCTAACATCATCTTTAGTGGCTCTTAATTAGTCACGTGTTGTTTCTTTTTTGGCTGCTGTGTTTGTGTTGCACTCTTTTATTGCCATCAGTCAGAGCTGGAAGGTCAAACCCAAAGATTTAGGGACAGAATTAATTCTATTTTTTTGGAGAGCATCTTTCAAAGGCAGGAATTTCTCTTACTTCCACGGAGAGTGAAGCTAACTGAAGTAAGAACAAATATATTACAATTTGTTTTAAAAATCAATAATGTGATTATTGATTTTGAATTAAAATCCTATGGAAATTCATGAAAGCAAGGCTCAAATGATTTATAAAGCTGGGTTAAGAGCAGTGTCCAAGGCCAGGCTGGACAGGGCCTGGAGCACCCTGGGACAGTGGAAGGTGTCCCTCTATATATTATTTTTTTCACTGGAACTGTCCTTTCAAAGCTGGGATGATGGTTATGGTTGTAACTGGAGTTGCAGAATTTTCTGGGACTTGGCTTTGGTAGGAAATTTCTAATCCTGGAAGAGCAAACAACTCTCTCTCTGCTGTGCTGGTTTTCCAGGGGAATTTTGCTTTATTGGAGGGAAAAAAAAAAAAAAAAAGAAAGAAAAAGGAAAAAAAAAAAAAAGAAAAAAGCCAACTTAGAAAAGCCCAACTCAGCTCTACACAGGAGCTGAAAACTCTTTATTCCTTTGGTCACGGAGGACACCTGTGCCTGTAGATTGCTTTGGGGTGGTGAGGGACAAAAATTCCTCCTGTCAAATGCCCCCCTGTGCAATTATAGCAAGGAATCAATCAGGAGAGCAATGCATCAAAAAGTTTTGTGCAAAAGAATTGAGTGACAGATGGTCTGAGCCGGGAACATATGGATTTTGTCAGACAACAGGGAAAAAATATATAAGATCATGTTGTGGAAAAGTAGGTGCAACCTCTGCGTGTGGAACCTGAGAGGGAAAGGAGGCGGCAGAGTGTTTCAAAACTTATCATTTTTTCTTTGACAATGATTTAGAGAAAAGTGGAGGAGAAAACACTTGGTCCTGCACCTTTGTAACCTCCCAAGGAACGTCAGTGCCAGGAAAAACAGATGGCACTGGGGTCCCTCCTGAAATGAGAGTTATTCCTCTCCTGCCAGAGCTCTGCGGTGTGCAAAATAGATGGTGTAAGTCACCATCAGAAAACAAGCCATTAATTAATAACATCTCAGTGCTCAAGGATCAGGAAGGTGAGGGTGCCAGGCTGGAACCTGGCTGGCACAGGAGGGGCACGGTGAGAGATCAGCCTCCCACCCCTGCCTGCTATGGAAATATCCATCATCACCACTAATCAAGCCTAAAAGTATTTGCCATCCCTAGGGCACAGAGCTGTTTGAGGTTCAGAGTGCAAAGAGAACATCAGCGCGACAACAAAACGATCAGTCAAGTGGAAAAAGGGGGGGAAAAAAAAGGTGGAAAAAACAGATAGCAGAATAACAGAGAAATTCTAATTAAATCCTTGCTGTAATTAAATTCGGTGTGACGAGACAAACAGCACTTGCAGAGTGATTTTTGCTGTTGGTGCGTTTGCTGTGGGCATCACTCTCATGGTGAGGTTCAAGCAGGAGCACAGATGACACCTTCATGTTATTCCAGGATTTTCAGTGGGCACAGCTTCACAGGTGGCTTGAAATCAGGGAAATTTCCAGGGCAAACAGGACATGACCTCACCCAAAGCAGAGACCAAGATATTTCTCATCATCTTCCTCTGACACTCATCACTACAAGCAGAGCAGAGCAGGCTTGGCTGCAAATCAGGAATTTACTAATAACGGCGTAATTAAAATAAGGATTCCTTGAAGATCACTTTAAAGGCACCTTTGGCAGTAACTGTTCCTAATTAAAGTGAATAAGTCCATTGAAAAAGAGTAGGTTTAGGTTGGTTATTAGGGGGGGAATTATTCCTCCTTGTGAGGGTGGGGAGCTGTGGCTGCCCCTGGATCCCTGGCAGTGCCCAAGGCCAGGCTGGACACTGGGGACAGTAGGAGGTGTCCCTGCCATGGCAGGGGTGGCACTGGATGGGCTTTAAGATCCCTCCAACCCAAATATTTTGTGATTTCATGAACCTCAGAGTGGCTGTGGCAGGCAGAGCAGGGTTAGAAGAACATTTGTTTCACGGGCAAACAATTTCACGAGTGCGCAGAAATTAATTTCCCTTCGTTTTGTTCAGACTTCACCAGAAATCAAAACGCTGGCGAGCACTCCAGAAATACAAGCTCGTTATAAGGAACAGATGGCAGCTCAGCCAAGATTGGTGCAAAGGAGATCACCAGTCCTTTTGTTTACAACACATCCATGTCCTGTTTTGTTTTAATTATGGCATTGTTTTTCCACCCTATCCACTCAACAAAGCAGCCCCCTCTGCGCCGTGCTGGTGTCAGCAGAGCTAATAAGCAATCCACAAACTGGAACAGGGAAAGCAAACGCTCATGAATATTGAGGACTCTCTGATAGATGTGGTGCCTGCCCTTGTTGTTGGGATCCATCTTGATGTCCCCTGTGAAGTCAAAAAAAAAAAGCAAGAAAGGAAATCATCTTCATGGGAGTCACCACCTGGTTTTATGTTAGGCTTTGTTAAATCCATTTAAGAGTCTTATGTTCATGAGACTGAAATAGAGAAGGGAGGAAAACCCGAATGCTTTCCCTTTTGTCGGAGGCTGGAGGTTTAAGGGAGGATTTAAGCTCTTTCTAACTCTTTTATTGTCTCGTATACTTTGCGCTGTAAATGGCAACGTTTAATTGCAGGTAATAAACACAGAAGCCCTTAATAGGATTATCAACAGCGGCTTTCAGCGCCTGCTGCTGCCTGGTGGAACAGGGAAAGGTGAAATGTGGGATTGGAGTCCCTGCAGAAGGACACAGAACACGGAAAAATCACCCCGGGTGGGTCTGGAGGGCATTGCTTTGACAAGAAAAAAATCCTTCACCTATTCATGAGCTTGCTGTGAGAACCTCGTGCTGCTTCCCATGGCTGTGACACCCTCTAGTGACACAGAGCCTGTGATTCAAGGGCTCTGTTATTCTGGGACGTGGAGCTGCTGTCCCACATGGACCAGGGGAAACGGGGGTCCCTGTGCCCACCCTCCGAGAGATGCCCAGTGCCACCAGCACCCTGGGCTGGGCAGAGCCTGACAGCTGAAAAATTCACCTACAGGAACACCAGCAGAGGCCAAAACTTGCAGTAAATTCGGGAATAAATCAGGTGAAAGCTGTACTTTTCCAGAACCTTTGTTTTCTTTCTTTTTTTTTTTTTTTTTTTTTTTTTTTTAATTCTTTTTTCTTAATATAGTACTCAGTTTAAAAAAAAAATCCCATCAATCTTCGACTTCATTTCTAACTTTCCTCAGTGTTTTATAATAAACCCCTGAGCTGTTGCAGTCTAGAAATACCCAAATTCTAATAGCCCTGCACCTCAGCTGTCAGCTGCTAATACTCTTCAGTCAGTCAGCATTAAGAAGGTAACAAGCTCTCTCACATAAAAAAAAAAAAAAACCAAGAAAATTGCAGGTTACGTTTGACTTCAACCACCATCTCCGAACAAAAATGTGCAGTCGCCGGCGTTCTTCCGATGATAAACTCCTGGTGGTGCGTTATATATTACTGAAATTAAAATAATTTAACGCTTCAGAGAAGCTCTGGGAGCCTGCAAAGTTTCAGGACTCGTTTCTGTCAGCATTACTGTCAGCACCGCGTGCGTGGCACCCCGTGCCTGTGCCGTAATTCACGCCGGGATTCTGCTTCCCATGGAGGGACAGAGCCCATAAAATTAACAGCTTCTCACTCTAATCTCTGCCTCCAGGCTGTATGGAAGTCCAAGTGCAGGACTGTTTGGTTTCCATCACCTTTGTGACCGCTTGGCAGAAATTTGGGGCAGCACAAACGCTGACCTTGCTGGGGAAAGGCACAGGATCAGAAACTGAGGCACAGGGTTTTGTCACTGACACCAAAAACGTGCTCTAATTCCAACTGCCAGGGTGGAAGGTCTGTGGGATTATTTTTTTCCAGGGTATTTAGCATTTCTCGGGGCTGTGGGAATAATTTTAGTGTGCTTCATCTGCTCTGTTGTTCTGAAACGTGAGCTCAGACATGAGGCTGGGAACAGGTAAAATTCAGGGTACATACTCAGAGGCCATCTCTCAAAATTTAGTCCCAGTGATTTAATTGTCCTCACACAGTGAATCTGAGTTCCTTCAGCTCTTCCTTCCTCACAGAGGTGTCAGGAAAATGAATCCACAAATACCAGAGTTTGATGTCCAAAAAGGAGACAGGAGTCCTGTGAGTTTATTGGAATAAAGGGAGAGGCCATGGGACATTTCCAGGGGGTCTCTCCAGCTGCTGGAGGGTGCAGCCTCCTTTTTATCCCAATTTCCCCTGCCCCATTTCCCTCTCTCTTTCCCCATTGCTGAGGGACTGGAGAGGCCCAGACTGTCCCAATCCCCTAACAAAGACCCCATCCATGTGCATCTCCCCCTTTTTATTCTTTGTGTCTCTGTTTTCTCTCAGCTCAGAGATTCAGCCCTGCCTTGGGTCAGTTCCAGTCTGTGCCAATGGGTGGAATTCCTTTGGAATTTGTGGTTCCATCACTGCAGATTCTTGCTGCAAGAAACCCTCATGATTACCTCACTTGTAGATTACTTTCAAATATAAGAAATGGATCCTTTATAGTGCTGATTTGTGGTCCATGTTGGGAAAAAAAAAAAAAAACAAAAACCAGCAAGTCGCTCTTTATGTCACAATATCCCTTAAAATTCTCATCAGATCGTAGGGGAAAAAAGGCATGGTTGTGAATATTGGGGATGTAAAACTGGATTTTTTTTTTGTCAGTGACCTTCAGTGGACAATGAGGGATGCACAGCTTCTTTTCAGGGAACCAACAGCAAACATCCCTCATCAAGAGCTCTGTTTTCCATCACAGTCAGGTACTCAATCCAATCATCCCCTTGGCACTTCCCACAGAGAAGGCTTGAAATGCCCCTCCAGCTTTGTCCCCTCGGCTCCCAAAGCCTTTCCCCAGTGCCAGGTGCAGGGTCAGGTGAGGAGCAGGAGTTTTGGAGAGTTTGAAGCTCTGGTTTCAGTGAAGGCACCATCCTTGAGGTCCTTTATTCTCTCAGTGCTGCGTTTCCTCCCCCTCTTTGCTGAGCTGCTGTGAACCCATCATGTGAGGCTTTGCACAGCAAACCAGCCTGGCAGATATTTATCCAAAACCTAGAACTCTTATTAAAAGCTTGTTAACCCTCTTTCTCCTCAGCAACACCACAGCCCAAGCCTGATGCTGCTCCAAATCGATTTTTGCCTCTGATTTCTCCTGGACCTTGAGGGATCCCACTCTGCTGTCCCTGAGCCCACAGCGGGACAGTCCGGGTGCCAAGCTGGAACTTTTAATAAACTCCTGCTTGGTAAGCCAGACACAACAAATATCTTCAGGTTTCAAACCCAAGGATCTCCAAAAATCCAGATCAAAGTGGCCTTTGAGGTTTCACTGAGCTCTTGCCACATTCCTGTGGCCATTACAGCTGTTGGGAACTGCAGAAACACTGTCCTAAATGGACCAAAGGAGGAAATTATCATTGCATTTGATGACATATCCCTGTTTCCATCCCAGCAGCTTAAACTATCTGGATGAAGCATGAATTAGTAAATAAAGGAGATAAAATATTCAGTATTATTAAAGCTTTCATTAAAAAATAAGAAAAAAGATCGCTGTTTTCCAACGTGGCATGACGGCTGGAGGATTAAGTGTGATTTTTGATTTTTTTTTTTTTGACATTTGCATAAAACCAACTGAACAGTTGGCTGGGTTAAGCCATGTAACTGTGGCAGTACTGCTGGAGACAACAGTAATCACTATGGAGATTAAAGCATTTTGTTAGATGAGTGTTTAACCTGCTACAGCCCATTCTGAGCTGCTGAATTGAAACAGACTTTATGAGGAGTCATTAGAAAATAAAAAAAAAATAGGTGTGGGAAGGCCTAAGTGATGCTGCTGCATTGATCCCCGCTCCTGTTGGCATAATAATGACACTGAAGCATCGAGTGTAGATCAGGACTAAAGAATATTGTTAAATTAGAAAGCTGATGGGGTAAAATGTGCTAAATGTTCATTACAAAGTCAGAAATGTGTGTTGGGACTCAGAACTGCCCTGCCCTGGGCTGATTCCACCAGGAAAGGTGAGACCCCACATGAGCTGCCCCAGCACAGGAGGGATCTGGAGCTGCTGGAGGCCCTTCCAACCCAACCCATTCCATGATTCTGGAGTTTGTGAATTAATGCCAGGCAGTGTAGCACCCTCATGGCTTGAAGGATTTCAGCTCTGACTTTTGTTTGCATTTATGTTCTGGTGAAATGTAGAGTCCAACAAGTAGAGAAGTTAAAGAGAGATATTTTGACTTGATAAGGATTGGATCAGCCACAGCATTTTGCTTTAAGCTGCACCAACACAAATTTTCTGACACTTCTGGGAAAAATCAGTGCACAATAACGATGTGTTTTACTAAGTGTTTTGTAGCCACTCCCATATGAATAACTTTGCATTCCTGCCCATCTAGATGACATTAAAAGCATATTAATGCATTGTTTTTACCCTGTGAAAACCACAGAATGTCAAAGGAGACCCGAATGATTTCTTCTCATAAACGCACTTTCTCGCTCTACAAATGCAGCGTTTCATAAACCTCAATTTTCTCCCAGTCACGAGCAGTAAATAAGTTAACTGTATCACATTATAGCCATTTAACAAATATTCCCAGGCCAGCAGCAACATTTAGCTCTGTGAAATAGATTTGTTCTGGACAGAGAGTGAGGAGAGAAGGAGCCGCGTTCCTCGGTGGGACGGAGCCGCGCCAAGCGACTGCAATGAAATGGAGAGGAAAAGAACGAGTTTCCCCCAACAGGAATGTTATCCACATTTCCTCCCAGCCTCCCCTTTCCCCTCCCCCTTGCTGCAGCTTATTACGCCTCTTTCCCCCCCGATAAGTGGATTTTAGAGTTATGTCGCCGTTTCTCTCACGCGATAAATGTGTGTAATATATCTCCCATAAAATGTTACTACACAGATGGGATGAGAAAACTTTTCTTTTTTTCTTTTTTTTTTTTTCCCCTTCCCTTCAGTTTTTGGAGCCGTCGTTAGTAATATCTACCACTTATGAATAATAAAAGAAAACGGCCTTTGGCGAGTTGGAGGGTTTTGTTTTGCCTTCTGTAGGAATCCTTGAAGGGAAGGAAAGCTCTGAAATCAGAGGATCAAAGGCTGTGATACACAATTTCCTCAGGTGCAGTCACAGCCAGCCCTGATTCACGTGGGTGATATCCCTGGCACGTGCAGCCAATCCTTCCCCGCTCTCTTTCCCTTTTTTCCACCATTCTTATCCCAAATCTCAGCTGCAGTCAGCTCCATCTGTGTTTTAATGAGTAAAACCAAGATAGCTGGCATCTCTCTCT
>CM019225.1:18973048-19005802 GCA_009741485.1 Malurus cyaneus samueli | reverse complement strand
ATGAAAAACTTAACCCACCTCCAACCTCCTGCTGTGGGCAGGGAACAGCTCCACTCAGAGCCCATCCAGCCTGGGATGAGCACGATTCTCAACGTAAAACTGAATTACACGTATAGGATGACGCAACATTCCATTGAAAAATGGTACCAAAAAAATTAAATAAACATTAATTGAGAAATAAATACAAGTTTAAAGGTAATTTAACAATGACAATGGATGAAACCCATATAAAGTGACTCCATGCCTAAATTATAAGAAAATGAACACAGAACAGCAATATGGAGCCATGGATTACCTCCTGCAAATTTCTCTGCAGCTACCATTAACGTCATCTGAGGTGTTTCCTAAAGTCACTTTCCCTGAACAGATTCCTCTTGCACACTTTTCCATGCACAGAATCCTTCCCCACTGAGCATCACAAGGCTGTGCTAGGCTCCAGCATCACCACCCCATACTTCTGCCGTTAGTTAAACTCTCTGACTGCTGATGGATCTCACACTCTTTTCAGAGCCTCCTTTCCTCAATGAAACATTTCACCAGTGTGTCCCAGCTCCATCCAGCAGCTGTCAGTCACATGTGGAGATGGGAATGGAGGGAATTGGAGCAAAGCCCTCCCACGCCATTACCCTGGCGTGAGATAAAGCGCTCCGGAGACCATGTAGGCAGGCGTTTGATCCAGACCTTGCTACCTGGGCCCAGATCCACCATCTGGATTGGCTAGATAATTCCTCTGCAGGATGCTGCCTGGAGCTCAAATGTGGATCTTTTATTGAGTGTTATGTCAGGTTGATGTAAGTGGTGTTCTGAGGGTAAAAGACGGGGTTTTTTTGGGCAGGCAACATCCCAGGATGGGAAGAAAAGGCATTGTTGACTTTTACAACTTCCATTACCAGACTGTAGGATGACCAGAGAGGAGGAAGGGAGGAGGGAAGGCTAAGCGGATCTCTCAGTGCTCAGCTCCTCAAATGTTCTGAATCGGCTTAAAAAGGAACGAGGAGATTTTTAGATGAGGCCCATAGTGGAAAGCCTTCCTCTGGAGGGTGGGCGAGGCCTGAAAGTGTCCAAAGACCAGGCTGCGATCGGGGTTGCAGCACCCTGGAATAACCGTGGGAAAGTCGTGGCCCGGAGGATATTTAATGTCCTTGGCAACCCAACCATAAACATTCCTACAGATATCTGAGATGCCTTTAACTCGAACCAGCACATCTGATTTTTAGCATTTGACAGAGCCTCCGTGCAGTTCAATTTGCTTATCCCGAGATGAAGTCTGCTGCTTCCTAGGTAAGATTAAAAACCCGGCTGTGATTAAACGGCCCTGAAATTGGTTCTCGCTGCTGTTATGTCAGGCACAGTGCGCAAAGGATAGCTGTTCAGGGGGCACACATGAATAAGGGAGGGAAAGAAAAGCGAAGCAGTTAGCGAAGCAGTGAGTGAGAATGTGAGCCCCTCCTGCAGGGTCACACCTCCCCTTTGCAAACTTTCTATATGTGCCAGGAGAAGCGCATTCGTGCTGGCTCTGTTCTGCTCTGTTGGGGCTCGATAACCCCCTGTGTCACCTGCATGGCTTTGGGGACGCGGACACTTGTCCACTAAAAACAAAACCCACACTGAATCTCTGCTAAAGGAGCGGCGCACCAGTGGCGTGCCATCCTGGAAAGGCTGGTCCTTGAACCACAGGAGGTAAGAAAGCCAACCAGCAGGAGCCAAGAACTCCTTGCAGAGCCTCTTAACGTCCATTTAACCGAGCTCTACAAAAAGGTGTCTGGATGAAGCATACAACTTTGATGAATTAAGAAGATCTTTAAGTCACTCTATGTTGCACTGATGCTCTGGTAAGATAGATCTACTATAAATTGTCCGTAAAGATTCCTCTCTCCGCAGTGACAAACAAAAGACGGATGCTAAGTTAATCTGACTGCTTGAATACGATTCTTGAAGACCTTAATGAATAAAATTGAAAGTCCTGGCTTTGAGAACTCCAGTAAACGACTCGTTCAGAACTAAATTTTCAGGCAGCATGCTTTGAGAACCTACAGACACACCATCACTCACCTCTCTTCCAAAGTAAGATTTGTTTTGCTCATGTATAATGATCTGTGCCGCAGTTCTTGGAAACACCCATGCTTCCCAAAACATAGTTTGTTTCTTCTTGCTTACAGTGACAAACAAAACATGCCATCATCACCAATGAAAATCGCTTTTCTCATTGAACTAAGAACCAGCAGAAATGAGGCAGCTGTATAATCGAACATGAATTCCATGAAAACAGAAGAGTGCTTGACGTACCAAGGTCAAGGAAAAGTTTCCACGCAAAAAGTCGCTCCTTTACGGGTATGCAACGCCGTCCTTTTTCCTAGAGAGCACATACGTCCACTTGTACCACCAAAGAGGAACTGGGTTTGTCCTCAAAAAAATAATCACCTGTGTTTTGCGCAATTTTAAAATGGCCTGACCATTAAAAACGCTAATGTGTCAACAGAGTGTTCAACTTTCTGGTTAAACATCTTACAGAGCAAAGGGCCGTTCACCACACCTTTCGTGCTGTAACAAAATAATGCATTCGTTCTAGGAAGAAGCATTTTCTCGTTTCTTATTAGCTGGTCTACGCAAATTAAGTAAAATAAGCAATAATCTTAGAGTGTCCATTTGCTACTGCCTCAATTTGAATGGAATTTAGTCACAGCTAGCGTGGCAATATTGGTCTGGCTTCTTGCTGATAGTTGATGGCACAAGAGATGTAGACGTAGCCCAAACAGGGGCTAAGAACAAAACTCTCTCCAAAAGGCAATGCTGTAACTTTTGGAAGTTGGTGAAGTCTGAAAATTATGTTGCCATATAATCGCCCAGGATCTCGTCAGAGCCAGCAGACAAGGAGCAGGGTAATGTTAATGGAAGCATTTTGGAAAGTGATGTCTGCCATCTGATTAGGCGGTTTAAAGAACATGGGCAATCGATCCAATCGGTCACATGAGCAGTCTCCTGACCTATTAGCTAGATAGAAGTCCTCTCAGGACTGAAACTTGGATATCAAGGACATCAGTGAAACCTAAAAGGTGATTAAAGACTGAGCTTAACCAAGCTGTGAGGAGCCTTTCTGAGAAGTTGCTACCTTGCTACAGATCATTTTGTCAAGCAGAGTGCAGAAAGGATGGATTGGAGAGAATCCTGCCCTAAAACGTGATATCGAGGCTGTGCACATGGCGTCTTGACGACAGAGAGACAGCAGATCAAGCACAGCACAATTAGTTCTCATGTGAGTGCCTGAAAGCCTTTGTATGAGCTGAATGGTAGGAATCCTCGCTCAGATTCCCTGTGATCAATAGCTCCAGGCAATGCCCAGCCATGATTTCTGCATCGAACAGTCGTCATGTCTGAGGTTGCCAGCAGCAGGGTCAAAAAAGGGCCCCCAAAACGCCGAGCACTGGTCTAGGGGTGGATCGCGGTTTGGTAGAATGTTGAAAGCAGGGTGTAGTGCTAGTCTTCAAATTCAAATTATTTATATTTATTAAGCACTGGGAGGGATTTTATCAAAGCTTTGCCAGAAAGAAGCGGGGAGTTGTAACCTCACCAATTTCATGTCAAGAATTTTTAAAACAGAGGGAGAAAACTGGAAGTTCAAGAGAGAGAAAATCCATGTCCATTACCCGTTAGGAGCCAAACCTGCCTCCACCAACAGACCATTTACTGCTGTTCAAGATCTCCAGTGTTACAACCCAACAAAATCCCAGATTTGTATCGTTCACAGCTGAAAATGGAAATTTTCAGGATGATTGCTCCAGTGGCCCAGCAAGCACAAACTGCCTCAGGAATCACAGAAACCCTTAAGGCTCCAAAGAACTCCAAGATCATCAAGTCCAACCTTTGACCCCGTGCCCAAACATGCATGATGCCAATCACACCGGTGGGTGTTTTAACCATTCCAGGGATGGTGATTCCTGGCTTCCCTGCACATCCTTTCCCATCTTTAACCCACACCAATGGAGGATTTTTTACCTGATATCCACCCTGACCCTCTCGTGGTTCAACTTGGGGCTGTTTGCCCTTGTCCTGTCCTTGTTACCGGAACTCCCACACCCCCACAATCCTTCAGGGATGATGTGTCCTCTGACCTCCTTTCTCCAGAGTCCATGTGAAATTCTTTTGTTGAAATGTCCTTGGGCTGATTGAGGGTTATAATTCATTCCATTTCTGTTATACACGTTTTCAGACTGGAACTGTCGGAGTTTAACCAGCTCAGAATGAAGAGCTGAGGTTGCCTGTACCACCTGTTATATTAATATATAGATAATGATTTTTTTTTGCATCATCTGTCATTTTATGGATATTATGTAGGTTAGTTTCTTTCTGGAAGGAAAATGGCATAAACAAGTGGCTTGTATTGTCTTGACATGATCAGAAGAGCTCTCAGCAGCAAGCATCCAAATCTGAAAGAAGTCAGATCATTTTGCTATTTATTTATCTGTTTGCATTCGATTTAATGGGAGCTTAAGATTTCCTCACTGTTTGGGCAGAACTGAGAAAATGCTGGTGCTGACAGTCCTTTTCAGACAAACCTCAATAAGACTCAACCAAGGAGTCAATAGCGGGGTGCTGCACTTTCCAGATCACTCTGAATTCGTCAGAGCACTCAGGTTTGTCTCAAGAGCCACATTTTACTCTCCTGCTCTTACCTCAACACACCGACACGAATTCCATTTCACCACTTACTAATTAAATCAAATTACATGAAGGCTTGATATTTGATCTATTTGTGGATTAGCAGGAAATAAGGCTCCGAGCATGACAAGAACTGTGCAAGACAATTTTCCACTCCAGGTAACCACTTGAGTCAATACATTACTCTGATGCCTTAAAACTAGGTGCAGATCTGTCTCTGCAGAGTTATGGCTTGGATTTGCTCAACAGGTTCCATCACATGCTCACTAAATTATGAAGCAGAACTGCCAATAAGTATGGACATAACTAATTATTTTTCAGAAAATATATATCTATTTGCCAACTTGTCCTTGTTGTTATGAATATAAGTGAAAGGAATGTTTTAATAATTTACTGTTTGATTAGTGAACTTAGGTTTTTTCTTACTGAAATACTGCATCAATTATAGTCACGTTGATATCTCTCTCCTTTACTGAGAAGTTTGCATCACATGCTGAGAAATAAATACTGGGTGTCTGTGAATACCATCCAGCAGCAGATGCCTGATAGAGACTCGCCTCTGTAAATCAAAACATGAAAAAAGCAACTTTGAACTCTGCCAAAGGCACAATCAGGGCAAATATTTCATTTTTCTCTGGGATTCGAAAAACTTTGGGCAAATCTTCAAAATTGCTGAAGTCCCCTGAGCCCACAGGAAATTCTTGCCTGGTTCCTGTGCCTTTGCATCTCTTTGTATAAATCCGTTTCATCATTTTCCAGTTCAGGAGAGCCACAGAAAGATGGAATGGTTTGGGTTGAAGTGACCTCAAGTCCATCCAGTTCCACCCCTGCCATGGGCAGGGACACCTCTTATTCAGACCAGAGCTCCATCCACCTGGCCCTGAAAATTACCACAAGTTCTGAGAATATAATGCAAATCCCAGTCATTTAATCATTTTCCTTCCTACCAGAAGCATTAAAGCTCAGTGTGAGATATCAAGGATGTTTTATCTCTTCAGCTTTCACGCACTTCAAGGTTCCTCTGTCCCCAGAAGGCTGGGCACTGCCAGAGTTCCAGGAGTGTTGGGACAGCACTGCCAGGGATGCTCAGGGTGAGATTTAGGGTTCTGGGCAGGGCCAGGGGCTGGAATTTGATGATCCTGTGGTCCCTTCCAACTCAGGGATGTTTATATGATTTTATTTAAACAGGACAGAGCACTCAGAACAGCCCCTGGCAAGCTCCCTGAGCACTGATGTAGCTCAGAACACTCAGGATTCCCCCATTTTTTACAGCTCTGGTTATATGGAAACAATTACCCTTCACACCATTTATTTCCTAATAAAATGAAACTTTATCTTTTTATCATCTCTTCTCTGGCCAGCTCTCACTCAGAATGTGCTGATCCCCATTTATTAGCACACACCTTCTTTCATCTGCACCCCAAAGAGAGAACAAAGGCTTTATGGCACAGTTCATCACACACCCAATAAAAGCAGTGCCCAAGCTTATCTTGTTTAACTCATTAAAACACAGATCGGAGAGCTGACTGCAGCTGAGATTTGGGATAAGAATGGTGGAAAAGGAAAAGAGAGCGGGGAAGGATTGGCTGCACGTGCCAGGGATATCACCCACGTGAATCAGGGCTGGCTGGACTGCACCTGAGGAAATTGTGTATCACAGCCTTTGATCCTCTGATTTCAGAGCTTCCTTCCCTTCAAGGATTCCTACAGAAGGCAAAACAAAACCCCCAACTCGCCAAAGGCCGTTTTCTTTTATTATTCATAAGTGGAGATATTACTAACGACGGCTCCAAAAACTGAAGGGAAGGGAAAAAAAAAAAAGAAAAAAAAGAAAAGTTTTCTCAGTCCCATCTGTGTAGTAACATTTTATGGGAGATATATTACACACACTTTATCGGGAGTGAGAAAACCGACATAACTCTAAAACCACTTATCGGGGGGGAAAAGAGGCGTAATAAGCTGCAGCAAGGAGGGAGGGAAAGGGGAGCTGGGAGGAAATGTGATAACATTCCGTCTGGGGGAAACTCGTTCTTTTCTCTCCATTTTCATTGCAGTCGCTTGGCGCGGCTCCGTCCCACCGAGGAACGCGCTGTCCTTCTCCCTCACTCTCTGTCCAGAACAAATCTATTTCACAGAGCTAAATGTTGCGGCTGGCCTGGGAATATTTTTAATGGCTAAATGTGATACAGTTAACTTATTTACTGCTCGTGACTGGGGAGAAAATTGAGGTTATATGAAACGCTGCATTTGTAGAGCGAGAAAGTGCGTTTATGAGAAGAAATCATTCGGGTCTCCTTTGACATTCTGTGGTTTTCACAGGGTAAAAAATGCATTAATATGCTTTTAATGTCATCTAGATGGGCAGGAATGCAAAGTTATTCATATGGGAGTGGCTACAAAACACTTAGTAAAACCCATCGTTATTGTGCACTGATTTTTCCCAGAAGTGTCAGAAAATTTGTGTTGGTGCAGCTTAAAGCAAAATGCTGTGCTGATCCAATCCTTATCAAGTCAAAATATCTCTCTTTAACTTCTCTACTTGTTGGACTCTACATTTCACCAGAACATAAATGCAAACAAAAGTCAGAGCTGAAACTTCAAGCCAGAGGGTGCTACACTGCTGGCATTAATTCACAAAATTCACGAATCATGGAATGGGTTGGGTTGGAAGGGTCCAGCAGCTCCAGATCCTCCTGTGCTGGGCAGCGTCAGTGGGGTCTACCTTTCCTGGTGGATCAGCCCAGGGCAGGCAGTTCTGAGTCCCAACACACATTCTCTGACTTAATGAACATTAGCACATTTACCCCATCAGCTCAACTTAACAAATTCTATCGAATCTACACTCCGATGCTTCAGGTCATTATCCCATGCAATCAGAGCGGGTCAAGCAGCAGCACACTTAGGCCCACTCCAACTATCCTACTCACCTTGTTCCCACCACCTCATTTTTCACACCCATCCAAAGCTTGATTCAACCCACCTCCCGCCACCAGCATCCCACCCTACACAGGCGCTGCACGCACGTTTAACACACTACCCTCTAACAAAATGATTTACATCCACCATAGCTTCGATTACTGTTGTCTCCAGCAGTACTGCCAAGTTACATGGCTTACCAGCCAACTGTTCATTTGGTTTTCATGCAATAATCAAAAAAAATCAAAAAATCACACTAAATCCTCCAGCGTCATGCACGTTGGAAAACATCGATCTTTTTTCTATTTTTTAATGAAAGCTTTAATAATACTGAATATTTTATCTCCTTTATTTACTATCATGCTTCATCAGATAGTATAGCAAGTGCTGGGATGGAAACAGGGATATGTCATCAAATGCAATGATAATTTCCTCCTTTGGTCCATTATAGGACAGTGTTTGTGCAGCTCCCAACAGCTGTATGGCCACAGGAATGCAAGAGCTCAGTGAAACCTCAAAGGCCACTTTGATCTGGATTTTTGGAGGTCCTAGTGAAACCTGAAGATATTGTGTTGTGTCGGCTTACCAAGCAGGAGTTTATTAAAAGTTCCAGTTCGGCCACCGGTACTGCCCGCTGTGGGCTCAGGACAGCAGAGTGGGATCCCTCAAGGTCCAGGAGAAATCAGAGGCAAAAATCGATTTGGAGCAGCATCAGGCTTGGCTGTGGTGTGCTGAGGAGAAAGAGGGAAAATAGCTTAATAGAGTCCAGCGTTTTGGATAATACTGCCAGGCGTTTGCTGTGCAAAGCCTCACATGATGGGTTCACAGCAGCTGACAAAGAGGGAGAACCGCAGCACATGAGAGAATAAAGGACCTCAAGGATGGTGCTCACTGAAACCAGAGCTTCAAACTCTCCAAAACCTGCTCCTCACCTGACCGCCACCTGCACTGGGAAAGGCTTTGGGAGCGAGGGACAAAGCTGGAGGGCATTTCAAGCCTTCTCTGTGGGAAGTGCCAAAGGGATGATTGGATTGAGTACCTGACTGTGATGGAAAACGAGCTTCTGATGAGGGATGTCTTGTTCCCTGAAGAAGCTGTGCATCCCTATGTCCACTGAAGGTCACTGACAAAAAAAATCCAGTTTTACATCCCAATATTCACAACCATGCTTTTCCCCTACGATCTGATGAGAATTTTAAGGAGAATTGTGACATAAAGAGCGACTTGCTGGTTTTTGTTTTTTTTTCCCCCCAACATGGACCAAAAGTCAGCACTATGAAAGGATTCCAGAAAAAAAAATAGGTGTGGGAAGGCCTAAGGTGATGCTGCTGCATTGATCCCAGCTCCTGTTGGCATAATAATGACACTGAAGCATCGAGTGTAGATCAGGACTAAAGAATATTGTTAAATTAGAAAGCTGATGGGGTAAAATGGTGCTAAATGTTCATTACAAAGTCAGAAATGTGTGTTGGGACTCAGAACTGCCCTGCCCTGGGCTGATTCCACCAGGAAAGGTGAGACCCCACATGAGCTGCCCCAGCACAGGAGGGATCTGGAGCTGCTGGAGACCCTTCCAACCCAACCCATTCCATGATTCTGTGGAATTTTGTGAATTAATGCCAGGCAGTGTAGCACCCTCGTGGCTTGAAGGATTTCAGCTCTGACTTTTGTTTGCATTTATGTTCTGGTGAAATGTAGAGTCCAACAAGTAGAGAAGTTAAAGAGAGATATTTTGACTTGATAAGGATTGGATCAGCACAGCATTTTGCTTTAAGCTGCACCAACACAAATTTTCTGACACTTCTGGGAAAAATCAGTGCACAATAACGATGGGTTTTACTAAGTGTTTTGTAGCCACTCCCATATGAATAACTTTGCATTCCTGCCCATCTAGATGACATTAAAAGCATATTAATGCATTGTTTTTACCCTGTGAAAACCACAGAATGTCAAAGGAGACCCGAATGATTTCTTCTCATAAACGCACTTTCTCGCTCTACAAATGCAGCGTTTCATAAACCTCAATTTTCTCCCCAGTCACGAGCAGTAAATAAGTTAACTGTATCACATTATAGCCATTTAACAAATATTCCCAGGCCAGCAGCAACATTTAGCTCTGTGAAATAGATTTGTTCTGGACAGAGAGTGAGGAGAGAAGGAGCCGCGTTCCTCGGTGGGACGGAGCCGCGCCAAGCGACTGCAATGAAAATGGAGAGAGAAAAGAACGAGTTTCCCCCAGACAGGAATGTTTATCCACATTTCCTCCCAGCCTCCCCTTTCCCCTCCCTCCTTGCTGCAGCTTATTACGCCTCTTTTCCCCCCCGATAAGTGGATTTTAGAGTTATGTCGCAGTTTTCTCACTCACCGATAAATGTGTGTAATATATCTCCCATAAAATGTTACTACACAGATGGGACTGAGAAAACTTTTCTTTTTTTTCTTTTTTTTTTTTCCCCTTCCCTTCAGTTTATGGAGCCGTCGTTAGTAATATCTACCACTTATGAATAATAAAAGAAAACGGCCTTTGGCGAGTTGGAGGGTTTTGTTTTGCCTTCTGTAGGAATCCTTGAAGGGAAGGAAAGCTCTGAAATCAGAGGATCAAAGGCTGTGATACACAATTTCCTCAGGTGCAGTCACAGCCAGCCCTGATTCACGTGGGTGATATCCCTGGCACGTGCAGCCAATCCTTCCCCGCTCTCTTTCCCTTTTTTCCACCATTCTTATCCCAAATCTCAGCTGCAGTCAGCTCTCGATCTGTGTTTTAATGAGTAAACAAAGATAAGCTTGGGCACTGCTTTTATTGGGTGTGATGAATGTGCCATAAAGCTTTGTCTCTCTTTGGGGTGGCAGATGAAAGAAGGTGTTGCTAATAAATGGGGATCAGCACAATCTGGAGTGAGAGCTGGCCAGAGGAAGAGATGATAAAAAGATAAAGTTTCATTTTATTAGGAAATAAATGGTGCTGAAGGGTAATTGTTTCCCATATAACCAGAGCTGTAAAAAATGGGGGAATCTGAGTGTTCTGAGCTATCAGTGCCTCAGGGAGCTGCCAGGGGCTGTTCTGAGTGCTCTGTCCTGTTTAAATAAAATCATAAAACATCCTGAGTTGGAAGGGACCCACAGGGATCATCAAATCCAGCCCCTGGCCCTGCCCAGACACCCTAAAATCTCACCCTGAGCATCCCTGGCAGTGCTGTCCCAACACTCCTGGAACTCTGGCAGTGCCCAGCACCCTCTGGGGACAGAGGAACCTTGAAGTGCGTGAAAGCTGAAGAGATAAAACATCCTTGGATATCTCACACTGAGCTTTAATGCTTCTGTAGGAAGGAAAATGATTAAATGACTGGGATTTGCATTATAATTCTCAAGAACTGGTAATTTTCAGGGCCAGGCTGGATGGAGCTCTGGTCTGATAAGAGGTGTCCCTGCCCATGGCAGGGGGTGGAACTGGATGGACTTTAGGGTCACTTCCAACCCAAACCATTCCATCTTTCTGTGGCTCTCTGAACTGGAAAATGATGAACAGGGATTTTACAAAGAGTGCAAAGGCACAGGAACCAGGCAAGAATTTCCTGTGGGCTCAGGGGACTTCAGCAAGTTTGAGATTTGCCCAAAGTTTTCGATTTCCCAGAGAAAAATGAAATATTTGCCTGATTGTGCCTTTGGCAGAGCTCAAAGTTGCTTTTGTTCATGTTTTGATTTACAGAGCGAGTCTCTATCAGGCATCTGCTGCTGGATGGATTCACAGCACCCAGTATTTATTTCTCAGCATGTGATGCAAACTTCTCAGTAAAGGAGAGAGAATAACAGTGACTATAAATTGATGCAGTATTTCAAGTAAGAAAAAACCTAAGTTCACTAATCAAACAGTAAATTATTAAAACATTCCTTTCACTTATCATAACAACAAAGGACAAGTGGCAAAATGATATATATTTCTGAAAAAATAAATATAGTTATGTCCATACTTATATTGGCATATTCTGCTTCTAATTTAGTGAGCATTGTGATGGAACCTGTGAGCAAATCCAAGCCATAACTCTGCAGAGACAGGATCTGCACCTGATTTTAAGCATCAGAGTAAAGTGATTGACTCAAGTGGGCTTACCTGGAGGTGGAAAATTGTCTTGCAAGTTCTTGTCATAGCTGGAGCCTTATTTTCCTGCTAATCCACAAATAGATCAAATATCAAGCCTTCGTGTAATTTGATTTAATTAGTAAGTGGTGAAATGGAAGGTGTCGGTGTGTGAGGTAAGAGCAGGGAGAGTAAAAAATGTGGCTCTTGAGACAAACCTGAGTGCTCTGACAGAATTCAGAGTGATCTGGAAAAGTGCAGCACCCTGCTATTGACTCCTGGTTGATGTCTTATTGAGGTTTGTCTGAAAAGGACTGTCAGCACCAGCATTTACTCAGTTCTGCCCAAACAGTGAGGAAATCTTAAGCTCCCATTAATTGAATGCAAACAGATAAAATAAATAGCACAGATGATCTGACTTTTTCAGATTTGGATGTTTGCTGCTGAGAGCTCTCTGATCATGTCAAGACAATACAAGCCACTTGTTTATGCCATTTTCCTTCCCAGAAAAGGAAACTAAACCTAATAATATCCATAAAATGACAGATGATGCAAAAATCATGTCTATATATTAATATACACAGGTGGGTACAGCAAACCTCAGCTCTTCATTCTGAGCTGGTTAAACTCCGACAGTTCCAGTCTGAAAACCGTGTAATAACAGAAATGGAATGAATTAAACCCTCATCAGCCCAAGGACATTTCAACAAAAGATTTTCACATGAGGACTCTGGAGAAAAGGAGGCTCAGAGGACACATCATCCCTGAAAGGAGATTGTGGAGAGGTGGGGATTGGGTTCTTCTCCCAGGTAACAAGGACAGGACAAGGGCAAACAGCCCCAAGTTGAACCACGAGAGGGTCAGGGTGGATATCAGGTAAAAAAATCCTCACTGGAAGTGTGGTTAAAGATGGGAACAGGATGTGCAGGGAAGCCAGGGAATCACCATCCCTGGAATGGTAAAACACCCAGGTGGATGTGGCAGTTCATGCATGGTTTGGTGGCCACGGGGTCAAAGGTTGGACATGATGATCTTGGAGTTCTTTTGGAGCCTTAAGGGTTCTGTGATTCCCTGAGGACAGTTGTGCTGCTGGGCCACTGGAGCCAATCATCCTGAAAATTTCCATTTCCAGTTGTGAACGATACAAAATCCTGGGATTTTCTGGGCTGTAACACTGGAGATCTTGAACAGCAGAAAATGGCTTCATGGTGGAGGCAGAGTTTGGCTCCTGAACGGGTAATGGACATGGATTTTCCTCTCTTGAACTTCCAGTTTTCCACTCTGTTTTAAAAATCTTGACATGAAATTGGTGAGGTACAACCTCCCCGCTTCTTTCCTGGCAAAGCTTTGATAAAAATCCCTCCCAGTGACTTAATAAATATAAATAATTTGATATTGAAGCTTAAGCACTACACCCTGCTTTCACATTTACAAACCCCAACCCCAGCCCTGGCTGTTGGCCCTTTTTGAACCCTGCTCTGGCACCCAGGACATGAAGCTGTTCGATGCAGAATCATTCTGGGCATGCCTGGAGCTATTGATCCACCAGGAATCTGAGGAGGATTCCACCATCAGCTAAATCAAAGGAGTTCAGGCACTCACAAGAGAACTAATTGTGCTGCTTGATCTGTGTTCTCTCTGTGCAGAGCAATGTGCAGAGCAGAATGACTTTTTAGGGCAGGATTTCTCCTAATCCACCTTCTCCACTCTGCTGAAAATGATTTGTAGCAGAGCAAATTCTCAAGAAAGGCTCCTTACATTGTTTCTAGTCAGTCTTTAATCACCTTTAGGTTTCCTGGATGTCTTGATATAAATTTTCAGCCCTGAGAAGATTTATCTACTAAAGGCTCAGAGATGCTCGTGTAATGAATTCCCATGTTCTTTAAAACCCCTAATCAATGGAGACACATTTCCAAAATGACTTCCCATAACATACCCTGTGTGCTGCTGGCTCTGAGAGATCCTGGAGATTTATGGCAAACATAATTTTCAGACTTCACCAACTTCCAAAGTTACAGATTGCCTTTGGAGAGAGTTTTTGTTACCCCTGTTGTGCTACAGTCTCTCTCTTGTGCATCAACATCAGCAGAAGCCAGACAATATTGCACCTGGCTTTGATAAATTCCATTCAAATTGAGCAGTAGCAAATGGAACACAAAATTATTGCTTATTTTATTAATTTCTAGTCCAGCTAATAAGAAACAAATCTTCTTCCTAGAACATGCATTATTTTGTTACAACAGAAAGGTGTTTTAACAGCCTTTCTCTGAAATGTTAACCAGAAATTGAACACTCAGTTGACACGTTAGGTTTTAATTTCAGGCCAATTTTAAATTCCAAACTACAGGGATTATTTTTTGCGACAAATCCATTCCTCTGTGTGGGTACAAGTGACTATGTGAGTGACAGGAAAAAGGACAGGCTTCTCATACCCCATAAAGGAGCTGACTTTTGCTGTGGAAACTTTTCCTTGACCTTGTACGTCAGCACTCTTTGTTTTAATGGAATTCATCATTATGGTGCCTCATTTTGCTGGTTCTAATTCAATGGAAAAGGCAATTTTCTTTGATGATGCATGTTATTTATTCACTGTAGAAAAGAAAGAAAACAACTATTTTGGGAAGCAGGTAGTTTTCCAAGAAACTGGGCACCAGGGATTCATTTACATGAGCAAAACAAATCTACTTTGGAAAGAGAGGTAAGAGTAACTTTCCATCATTTTCTCAAAGCAATGCTGCTAAATTTAGTTCTGAAGATTTTCTGGAGTTCTCAAAGCCAGGACTTTCATTTTATCATTAAGGGTCTTCAAGATCTATTCAAAGCAGAGTTAATTGCATCCTCTTTTGTTTGTCACTGCGGAGAAGAGGATCTTTACAGGACATTTATGGTGCATATTCTCTACCAGAGATCAGTGCAAATGAGAGTGACTTAAAGATCTTTTTATTCATCAAAGTTCAACTGTTTCATCCAGACACATTTTTGTTAAAGCTCTTCTGAAATACATTAAAGCTCTGCAGGATTTTGGCTCCTGTGGTTGGAATTCTTACCTCCTGTGGTCTCAGGACCAGCCTTTCCAAGGATGGAGCCACTGGTGCAGCTCCTTTTGCAGAGATTCTGGGGTTTTGTTTTTAGTGGGAAGCCCCTCAGCCCTGCAGAGGGACAGGATGGGTTATCCAGCCCCAACAGGAGCAGAACAGGCAGCAGAATCGCTCTCCTGGCACAATAAAAGATTCAAACTGGAGAGAGTGACCCTGCAGGAGGGGCTAATTCTCACTCACTGCTTCCCACTGCTGCTTTCTTTCCCTCCCTCTTTCCATGTGGCTGAACAGCTCCTGCAGCATGTGCTGGAGATAACGCAGAGAACAATTTAGGGCCGTTTAACACCAGCGGGTTTTTAATCTTAACCCAGGAACAGCAACTTCAATGTGTAAAGCAAATGAACTGCACGGAGCTGAAATGCTGAAATCAGCGTGTGCTGCTTTGAAAGGCATCTCATGATATTGTAGAAATGGTTTGGGTTGGGAGGGACATTAAAATTCATCCAGGGCCACACTTTCCACTATCCCAGGGTGCTCCAAACCCCGTCCAGCCTGGTCTTGGACACTTTCAGGCCTCCCCACCCTCCCAGGGAAGGTTTTCCACCAATAGCTCATCTAAATCTCCTCTCTTTTAAGCCAATTTCAGAACATTTGAGGAGCTGGGAGCACTGGAGATCCCTTAACCTTCCTCCATCCCTCCTCTCTCTGGTCTCCATACAGGTCTGGTAATGGATGTAAAGGTCAAACAATGCTTTTCTTCCCATCCTGGAAGGTTCCTGCCCAAAAAAAAACCCATCTTTTACCCTTAGACCACCAATTACATCCAACCTTGAAATACCAATAATAAAAGATCCAATTTGAGCTCCCAGGAGCTCCTTGCAGAGGAATTATCTGCAAATCCAGATGGTGGAATTGGGCCCAGAGCAAAGGCTGTGATCAAACCCTCCTCATGTCTCCGTAAGTGCTTTAAATCTCACCACAGGTAATGGCAGGTGGAGGCTTTGCTCCAAAATTCCCTCTCCCACTCCACATGTGGCTGACAGCTCTGGATGAGCTGGGACACACTGGTGGAAATGTTTCATTGAGGAAAGGGAGGCTCTGAAGAGTGTGGGGATCCATCAGCAGTCAGGAGTTAAAGCCTGGCAGAGAGATGGGAGTGGTGATGCTGAGAGCAGCAACAGCCTTCGTGAATGCATCAGTGGGGAAGGGATTCTGTGCATGGAAAAAGTGGTGCAAGAGGAATCTTTCAGGGAAAAGTACTTCTAGAAACACCTCAGATGACGTAATGGTACTGCAGAGAAATTTGCAGGGTAATCCCATGCGTCATCATTGCTGTTCTGTGTCTCATTTTTATAGATTTAGGCATAGACTCACTTATGGGTTCTCCCTACCATTGTCATTGTCTAAATACCTTTAAAATTGTATTTATTTCTCAATTAATTTTATTTTAATTTTTTTGGTCCATTTTTCATGGAATTTGGTCAATCCTACGTGTAATTCATTTTACTGGAAGTGCTCAATCCCAGGCTGGATGGGGCTCTGAGTGGAAGGTGTCCCTGCCCACAGCAGGAGGTGGAACTTGATGGGTTTTAAGGTTTCATCCAACCCAAATTATTCTGGATCCTATGTAAAACATTTTATAAAACCCTGCAGCAAAGCAATCCCTATAAAGCATCAGAAAAGAGTTTCCTGATTATGGAGATCATCTAAACATCCCTCAGTGCAGATTTGGAGTGTGGTTTATTGAGATTTAAAATTATTTATTGGTATCATTTCTCATCATCCCAGTTATTTCACATTTTGCTAGCCAAAGACTGGTATTTTTAATTAAAACTGTTAATTAAATTCTTAATAAAAATGTGGCATATGTGGAAATATGCTGATGCTTCAGCAGTTTGTACTGGAATGTAAAAAAAAAATAGCATTTCATAATTCCCTGCAGAACAGAAATTCTGATTTTCAGCTCTAATCAATATTTGCATGTTTTAAAAATCCTTCTTAAATTTATCTGAACGAGTTGTGTAGGGATTTCTTTCCCAGGTAAAATGGTTAAATATTCCAGATATACATTTTTCAGCTCTCCTGTGTTGGATTTGGTGGCTTTTGAGGTATTTTCCTTTTGGAAAAAAGAAAAAAAAAATCCATTCACTATAAAAATGTACTCAATTTTAGCAATTGGTTTTATGTCAAGGATTTAAATGGGTTTAATAGAGATTTATGCCAGTGAAGGTGAAATAAGAAGCAGGAGAAACTTTGTAGAAGAATGTAAGAGATGGGGAGTTGCACTCCAACCCTGCCCTGAACTGAACAGATCATCTTGGAGTGGAACAAATCACTCAGGAGGGTTTGTTCCTGTCCTCACCCAGACTTTCACACTATGGAGGAGCACACGAGGAGTTTAAGCTCCAAACTTGTAATTGAGTGAAGCCGGGTGAAATGAACCCAAAGTCATCAGATTTTAGCCCAGAATCTGCTATTGCCGTTTCAGCAAGGGACTCTTGGAGCTTCAAAGGATCAGAGATCACTGAGGATGGAAAGGAGCTCCAGGATTGAGTCTGAGCTGTGATGAGTCCCCTCTGGAGCTTCAAAGGATCTCAGGATCACTAAAATTGGAAAGGAGCTCCAGGATCATTGAATCTGAGCTGTGACAGATCCCCCGTGAAGCTTCAAAGGATCTCAGGATCATCGAGGTTGGAAAGGAACTCCAGGATCATCAAGTCCAAACTGTGATGGATCCCCTCTGGAGTTTCAAAAGCTCACAGATCACTGAAGTTGGAAAGGAGCTCCAGGATTGAGTCTGAGCTATGATGGATCCCCTCTGGATCTTCAAAGGATCAGAGGATCACTGAGGATGGAAAGGAGCTCCAGGATTGAGTTTGAGCTATGATGGATCCCCTCTGGAGTTTCAAAGGCTCTCAGGATCACTGAGGTTGGAAAAACCCTCCCAGCCCATGGAGTCCAAGCTGTGCCCCATCCCCACGGTGTCCCCATCCCAGAGCCCTGAGTTCCATGTCCAGGCCTTCCCCGGACTCCTCCAGGGATGGGCATTCCCTTTAGGATGCTCTAATTCCCTCAATTTCAATGATTTATTCTTTACCTACACCCAGACTCACCAGAAGGAATCCAGCTCCCCTTATGTCCCTTTCTAGCAGACCTTTCATCTGCTAAATCTGACCTTTCACTTCAGTTTTTCCAGCTTCTCTCATCTCGGTGTTGAATGACAGGTTCATGATTAGAGGACAACAGAAATGCTCAGGGAAATAGAAGAGTTGCCTTTAACCTTTGGTATCCTGGTACCAAGAGGTTTTTACACCTTCAGATGTTTCGTGACCTGTTCGAGAGGAAAAGTCCTGCCTAAAATTCTTAATAAAGTTTGAATAAGCAGCGGGTTTGTGAAAGAAAATCTTCAGAATGCCTGGACCCTGGGAAATCTTCCCATCCCTAATTGGGATTCAGCAGTTCCTTCACTGTCAAACGTGTGATAAATGCCAAAGCAGCAAGAGCACGTTCTGCTCAGTGTGAAGTTAAGGCATGTTTGCCTTTAGACCTCGCAATTTAATATACAACTTTCTGAGCCAGCCCTATTTCTGCCTTGGTCTGAGGGAAAAATCTCAAGATTTTATTTTTTTCCCTTTTTCCCCCGCACATTATTAGCTTGTCTGCTGGGAACAAAAGCACAGCTTGTATATGAAGGGGAAGAAAAAATTCTTTTTTTTGCTACCCTAAAGTGTGGGTTTTTAATAACACAGTATTGAAAGTTCAATGTCAGCAGCATTTACTCTCCAGATGATCAAGAATTCAAACAATTCACTGCACCTATTTGCATATGTAACTGACAAAATGTCATTTCATCTGTCCCAACAAAGGCAAGGAAAGATTTGAACATTAATTTGTATTATTTTGAAAATGAAAAATCTTCTGTGACACTCCTATTAATACACAGAAAATGAACAACTGAAGTTTCCCAGCCTTTTGTTCACCATTTTCTTCTTTTTTTTTTTAAGTAAAAAAAATTGCAAAAATAAAATGAGAACATCAGAGGCTGATCTCCAGGTGCTTAAACTTCTGTTATCCCATAATCACCTTTCTAGAGCAGTCAAAAAAAAAAAAAAAAAAAAAAAAAAAAAGGGATCTCCTGGTGATCCCCTGTCTGAAGGTAGAGGACACTTCCCTGCATCTGTTTTTCTGAGCATTTATCCTCCTGGAGGAGAACCCTTGGGCAGAGAGAGAGAGTCCTCCCCAAGTTCTCAGGAACAAAAGGTTACAGGTTCAAACCCTTTGGTAGGGGTGGAAGAGCTTTGAACTTGAATATTCTCCATCCCAGGTAACAAAAACATCAGGTTTTTGGCGTCTCTGGGCATCTAGAGAGAGAGAAAAAAAAGCAAACAGCTCAACCCCAGCCCTTGCTGATATCAACCTCCCCATTCCCCTTCTCCATCTTTGCCCCGTATTTTAAGAAAATATGCAAAAGAATTTCTCATTTCCTTGGAAACAGGGGTGCACTTCAAAGCTACCAATGCTTTATAACCACAGCAATTCCATAACTCTTGCTCACCTTGAAACACAGAGATACCTGGTTTGAGGGACTCAGGGAAAAATGCAATTTTGGGTCTGAAAAGTCTCACAGGAGCAACGTCCTCAGGAGATGTTCGGTGGTTCTTGTGTTTGGTGCTGATCAACTCGGGGTGGCCAAGGCTGAGAAGGTGTTCCCTCAGTGCAGTGTACCCAAAAAATAAATAAATAAAAAAAAATGCAAATTAAGAACGAGGACAGACTTCTGAGGACTTGTAGCAATTAAATACTTTATTGAAGTCTTTGACTGGCCAAACCCACAGGAGTTGTGAACTATTGACTCTGGCCATAAAATCACAGAATTGGTTGGAAGGGACTTTAAAGCCCATTCAGTTCCAACCCCCTGCCATGGCAGGGACACTTTCCACTGTCCCAGGGTGCTCCAAACCCCAGTGTCCAGCCTGGCCTTGGACACTGCCAGGGATCCAGGGGCAGCCACAGCTTCTCTGGGCACCCTGTGCCAGGGCCTCGCTCCTCTCCATCACCCAGCCCTTCCCATTTTTCTGTCCTTGTTCCATCTCTGGTTGAGCAGAGGGAGCTGTTTTCACCTTCAGCTGCGGTGTGATGTGCCAAGATAACTTGGCAGCTGTTATCTCTTCCTGGGTCTCACCCTTGAAACCCCCAGCGATTAGAGAGGTGTTACAGACGGGTTTGGAGAGTGTTTCTGAGATAAGGATGAGATAAGCTGCTAACTACCCAGCAGATTAATAGCCTGAGCTCTGGGGAAAACAGATTTTCCACCAAGTGCCAGCTGATTTGCAGGCAATCTTGGTGCCGTTCTCTGTTTTAAGGTATTTAGGAAATTTACTACTTAAGTGAGAGCTAAGCTCCTCCAGCTTCTCTAGCAGAGAAAATTCTTTTGGTTCTTGATAGATTTGTGAAGATTTAGAGGGAAAAGTTGTTTTGTACTTGTTCGGTTGTATTTTTTCCTCTCCTTTTGGGTTGCACTAGACAGGTCAGTCCCATCCTGACCTGTGGCGATGCTGGACCAAGGGTGACCACCGAGGACCTGTCCTTCTCAGGAAGCCTCAGCTGCAGAGATGAGCTCCGAGCCCCGACCCTGCCTCAGCAATCCACCCCCGAGCCGTCCTTCTGGGAATTCTTTTCTTTTTTTCCCTTCCAGAAAAGTTTTCTCAGCTGACTCCCTGGCAGTTCAACTCAGCTGCAGACCAAAATCAATTCAGAGATTCAATAACACAACACGGAGCGCTCAGCGAACAGGCTGACACTTGAACATGCACTTAGATGAGCCCAAAAAAACCCGATTTTCCTGCGTTTTTTTTTTTTCCTCTGTCACAACAGTTAGAGTATAAAAGGCAGATCAGAGGAAGGGGAAGATGCTGAAAGTGAAGAATTCAATAGGAAAAGAAGTGCGAGTTGTTAGGGGAGGGCAAGGCTGGTGCCAAACTCCCCCGAGGTCTCACCTCGGCCCTGCAGGGTCTCCTCGGGATGATAAAAGCAGACACATTCCCGGCTCCTGCTGAAAGAAAAGCTAGGAATGGGAAAAGTTTGTCTCCTCTGATTACCTGAGAAACCTCGCAGAGCAATGTTCATTTTCAGCACAGACTGGCAGGCTCAGGTTGAGAAATAATCCGCAGAGAGGTGAAGCATCCCGGCCGTGGGCAGTGGGCATTTCCCTCGCCTGATCCTCTGACATTTCTGTTCTCTTCAGCGGCAGAGGAGTAAAAATACAACAAACAGCACCTCCATAAACCTGTACAAGTGTTTATTAGAATCTCTGAGTCACGGAATCGCAGAATGCTTGGGGCTGGAAGGTGAAAGCTCACCCAGTGCCACCCCAGTGCCACCCCAGTGTCACCCAGGCAGTTCCCAGTCCACCCAGTGCACCATGTCACCCCAGTGTCACCCAGTGTCACCCCTGTCCAGCTCTGCCCAAGGAGCTCTGCCCTTCCCCTCTTTCAAAGATTGGGTAACAATTCTAATTCCCCCCGGGTTAAAAACTGTGCCGTTCTCCTTTCTAAGGTAATGAGACAAAATGCGGCCACAGGAAGCAGCATCCCGGTTATTTTCTTTCGGGATTGATGACCCCGATGACAATATCTGGAAAGGCACGCAGGATTTAGAATTGTGTAAGCGATGAAGCCTCAGGTTACCTTTACCTCCGGATTTCTGCCTTCCCTGGAACTGCTGCCTTAGATATAATCGCTAAAATTTACATTAACCACTCCGAGCTTTGTCAGCAGCACGTTCACAGCCACAAAATGCCACAATTATGTAGATGCTGCACTGCCTTTACCCTTTGCGTGTTTAAGGAGAATGCAGTTTAAATAGTCGCAGAAATCAGAGATAATATCACTTGACCCATCTGGCACGGGAATAAAAGACTGCGGGAAGCATCTACTGAAAAAAATGGGGTGCTGGCTAAAGAGTGCTCACGTTGAATCCGAAAATCCTGAAAATAATTGCGTGTGTGGCTGTCTCAAAGTTCAGCAGATCTCGGGGATTTGTTCGCACTCAGCAGAGGCAGCTGCAGTGCTTTGGGGCTGTTGATTTTGCCACGAGAACTTTCACTTTTTGCTTTCTGCCGCCGTATCGTTTCCTTCCCCGTGGTGCCTGCAATTGAGGAGCAGAAACGATCAGAAGGGATTTTATTTTACCCTTGTCTGTAGGAGAGCTCAGGGGCTCCTGTGATCTTGGGAGGAAACGCTGATGCGAGGAGACAGAGCCCTGTTGCTCTGAAATGGTGAGCTCCTTGTGGGGAGAAACGCTGCCAGTGGAGCTGTCACCGAAACTGCGGGAAAAACAAAAGCTCTTTAATATTTTTAATATTAGAGAACCGAGGCATTACTTTATTTTCTGTCCAGGATGTTGTTCTGGCCAGGATGTGCCACAGAAATAATTTCTTCCACGCATAACCCGGGTGTGCAGAGAAAATCATTCCGGGGTGTGCAGAGAAAAACCAATCTGTGCAGTGGATTTTACAAGAATTCCCCCAAACTTTATAAAGTCAAAACCCAGAGAACTTCATTGGTTCAATGTTCATGGGTTCAGCATTGTGCAGTTCTCAGCATTTGGGTTCCTGGTGGATCTGGATTTGTTCTCCTCTGATGCTGATCAGGTCCTGTTCCTCATCATTTTCCCAGACCGGGTGACTCCACCACACCAGGGGGAGGTTTGGGGCTGATAACCCTTGATAAATGTTGATGGTTTTTATCTTTTGTGCTTCTCCCGCTCTGTTGAGCTGTGAAGCTCCTCAGGCCTCACCTGGAGGAACAATGCCCTGCAAAGAAACTTCAGCGCCTTCCCCTGGGGCAAAGGCGAACAAAATCTGATTAGAGTTACATCAAAAATGTTTAAACTGGTGTATTTCCAACAGAGATGAGCCTGCAGCATTCACCCCAGCCCTGGTTATGGATTCTTGTCACGATGGGTCACCGGGACAATCCCAAATCATCCCAGAGCTGTCAGCAGCTGCCCCAGTGTGGGTTTGTAGGACGGACTGACCCCATTGCCTCCCACAGTCTCTTGCTCTGAACTGGATCCAAATTTTCCCAAAACTCAGCGAAAAACTCCATCCTCGGCACGCCACCAAATCAAGTTTCAATTTGTAAAGCGACTCGACAGCAGCTGAATTTTATCTTGTTTTATATTTGATTTCATCTTAAACTTGAAGATTCTGCTTGCCGCACCATTCAGTTTTGAAAGAACCATCAAACACTTCTTGCAAATAATTCAATAGAGCAAAGCCACCCGCGAAAAGATCTCAGCAGACATATTTAACCTTGCGAATCAGTTTCATTTCCTACGTGTTTAGGGCTTTATGAAAATTCATGTTTTTATCTGCGTCTCGCAAATTCCTCATTGTATCGAGGCTTTTTCCATTGGAAAAAAAAAAAAAAAAAAGTTCAAAAAGCTTGACTGATATTCTAATGAGCTCTTCTGCTGAATGCTGATCGGCATTAATGGGCAGACGTTCCTTGTAGCTGCTGTTTGACTTGAATGCTGTCAAAATAATCGAGGTTGTTACTCCTGCACCTCCAATTTACTCTCGTTAATGGCGCTTTAGTTGTTTCTGAAATCATCCTTCAAAGATGATTTTAAGTGACATCTGTGTAGGCCTAAAGACCTGAATTGCCTTCTAAATCATATCCACTCGTGCCCAGGGATTTAATTAAAATATTTTGAAATACAGAAAGAGGAAAAAAAAGCTCGGGAAGAGCTGGAAATAAGATTTCCCCCTACCCCCAGTCGGCAGCCGTGCTTGGAGAGACAGGGGACTGCTCATGAATATTCTCTAATTGTCTTAATGAAGTACATAATCACATGATATTGGAACAAAACAGGATGGAGGTGATGTTTAATGGGATGAAAGAGCCTCTGCTAGTTCTAATTACGAGCTACAGTTTCCGGGCTCTCATATCTGTCTTGAAAGTTCTGAATTTTGGGTGTAGGAGTGACATTTCGCACCTCTGGGTTTTACTGTTTAATAAAACACACCAGCAGCTCGGCAGGGCTTTACCCCACTGAAACAATCCCGAACTCCGTTGCCAAAGCAGATTATTTGGATTTAGAGGAGAAATAAGGGACAATTAGACAAGAGTGATGGTTAGGAATTTAAAGCAGCTCAAAACTTTGGTGTCCTACAAACTCAACTAAGTAAAGCATTGACCAGAGGGTTTTTTTTTTTTTTTTTGTTTGTTTTTTGTTTTTTTTTTTTTTGGGGGGGGAGGGTTGGTTTTTTTTTGAGACTGAAGAACTTTTCAATCAGGCATTTCTATCACTGTAAGTGGCAGAGCACAACCAGGAGCAGCTGGACAGGATCCAAGTGAAGCTTGTCAGGAAATGGTAAAAATCTTTAACTGTACTGAGGAAATAAGAAAAACCAAACAAAAATTATAAATAAATAAAAACACAGAAAGGAAACCCAAACTAACATCAGTCCCTCCCTAAAAATTTCCTTCATCCTTCCTTTCCTTAAGACACCCCATGGATCTCCCTCTCTGTGTCACAGCATCCACTGGTGGCTGTAGGCTGTAAAAGCTCCTTTCTCTGCTATTTCAGAAGGAAATAAGAAGAAAAAAGGCAAACCTTATTTCTTTGTACTCTCACCACATTTCTAAGATTATATCTCCCCCCTTTTTCTTTTCTTCTCTAATGGTCTTGAGCAGTAAAACGTCCATGATTGTGTTTTTCAGGCACTAACTGTTGGTTTAACAGAAGTCCTCACAGGGTATTATGTTCCTGAAATATATACTTTAACCCATCTCTATATAACAACATTAATTTTTAAAAACTTCGGATGTTCATCTTATCGGAGAAGTGCTTGAAATAAAATAAAAAAGAATAAAAGATTCGAGTTTAAGATACAGAACACTTTTTGTAGAATGTGGGACAAAGAAGGATATTAATGTTTGAAGTGATTTTAGCTTTCCTGCACTCTTTGTGTGTCTTTAGCATTCTCTGCTCTCTCTAATCTCCACTGCATCACTCAGTCCTTTGAATCCTTTGTGCTGCACTTTCTGGGTATCAAATGTGCTTTTTGATGCTCCAAACCCTTCAGTCTCAGACATTTGCTCTTGAGCAGCTCAGTTTTGATACACGGATGGAGAACAAGAATAAAGAAGTGCAAACAGTGTAAGGAAAGTCAGGAGTGAAGGCAGAAGAAAGGGGCTCTAATGAGAAAGACGGCGAAGGTACGGTGCCAGCATGGAGAGGAGCAGATGAAAGTGCCTGGAAAACTGAAATAACCAAGTGTTTGTTATTCTAAGGAGCTCAGCAATCTGAGGCAGGCAATGGTTTTGGAGCTCTCCTGAGCCCACCTCCAGGATTTCAATCCCTCCTCAACCCCTGCTGGAGGAAGGAAATGATTTGCTCAGGTTTGAGCAGAGGTGTGCAAGTGTGAACATCACCCTCAGTGATCTGAGTCAAACTCCATCAGGGTTTGGCTCTGGGGTGATGGCCACGAACTCCAGAGATCCTGGAGCTCCCTGGGCTTTCATGCTGGGGATCAGAAGAAGCTTGTTGGGGGTGGAGCGTTCTCAGCTTATGCCGCTATCCACATCCTTATCCCTCCAACATCCCATTCCATCCATCCCATCCCATCGCGTCCATTGCGCGATCCATAGTCACACAATCCGTGCCCATTTGCGCATCAATTGCAATCCCATTTCACCTCCTGCTATTGGCAGGAACACCTCCCACTGCCCCAGGGTGTCCAATAAGGCGAACTGTTCCAGCCAGCTTGGACATGTTCTCGAGGTTGCTAATTGGATAATAAACCAAAGCTGAGCAGTTTTACATCCCCTGTCTTATTTCCCAATCATGGAGGGAGTCTCTTCATTAGGGGAGCAGCTGATTTATCCTGGATTCCTTCCCTTGGAGTTTCTGAGATGACCTGTGCTGCTCTAATCCAGGGATTCCTCCTTCAAATAACCCCTTTGCCATCTCTGAAGACTCAGCATCCCAATAACTGAATAACTTTCCAAGAACTTTCCACTGCACAGCCCAGCAGTGCAAAGGTGTCGGACTGCAGGCCCCATGTGAGGGTGGTGTACCCCAGGACAGGACAAAGGATGTTTCAAAGGCTGTATTTGATCCACAAAGGCTTTGTGAATCCCAGAATACCCTGAGCTGGAAAGGACCCACAGAATCACCCAGTCCAGCCCCTGCTCACCCCAAAATCCCCCCTGTGCATCCCTGGCAGCGCTGTCCCAACACTCCTGGAGCTCTGGCACCATTCCCTGGGGAGCCTGGACAGTGCCAGCACCCTCTGGGGACACAAAAACCTTTCCCTAAAATCCAACCTGAATTCCCCTCGCCCATCTCCAGCCATCCCAGAGTGTTTCCTGACAGCTGAGTGCTCAAACATCAGCACTTCTGTTCATTTAATCACTGAAGCACAGCAGATTGTCAGTATTTCTACCTCAAAAAGCTGATTTCTCTTTTGCAAATAATCTTTTACAGAAGATGGACATGAAATTAAGATCTTAGCAAACTTTTAGGGACCTAATTATGAAAAGGGTGTATCACCTGGATTATAAAGATGACCATGCTAGAGGCACAAGGAAAAAATCTGAATTAACTGAGAGAGCTATAGCTTTTAATTGTACTTTTTATCACTCAGAAGACTCATTAAAGAAGTCATAAAGACTGTAAAAACCATTCCAGGAGATTTCACTTCTTAAAATTGAAAAAGAAGCAAGGCATGGGGAACAAAAAAAAAGCCACTGAAGCTCTCTTTTTGTCTGAGCTTGTTATCTGCAGGTAAATTTTTTACTGGGTTCATTTCACTTTTAATTCTTAATCTATATTCAAGCCTAGGTATAATAACAAGTGGAAAAGAAGGGAATCATGGAAGTCTTTGGAAAAAAAATGCTGCCTGGTGGACTTTTTTCATCCATAAACCAAAGGAACTTCTAAACCTCTGCATTAAATTTGATGCCAGAGGGTTGGGATGGAGGCAAAATGGTTCATTTCCTGGGCTTTTCCTTCAACCCAAACCAGCCCAGGATTCCCTGATGATATTATGGATAATATCCATCCATGTTTGCCTCCGATGCGCTAGAGAATTTCCTAACATTTATTTACACTCTGAGGCGTTTTGCAAACCATCACCTCATGATATCACTTTCGCGGTCCCCTCACCACCCCCAAACCTCTCTATTCCCAGCCACTCTGAGCAGAGCCAGCTCAAAATGCACCAAATCCAAAACCTTCAGATTTGGGTTGACTTCAAGCCTTGCTAAATTTTGAAAGCCCTGGTTAATTGAATCCTCATCTACAAAACCCTTTCAGAGTTCTTGGAAGGGAAGCAACTCCTGGCTGAATAAATGCACTCTATAATATTCCTGTAATAACCCTCAGAGGGTATTGCAGGGCATGATTTCATCATAAACCCCACATCCCCATTCCAGAAGCTCCAAGGGTGAACAGAAGGCTGAGACACATCCAGAACAATATTTTCTGCTCTGGGGAAGGAACCAGCCTGTTTTTAGGGCTGGCACCAAGTGTTCAGTCCATTCACTCCCCAGGAGGGTCAAACCTTCAAACCCAGTCCCACAAATGTTCTTTTGCAGCTCACCCTACGCTCTCATCTTCTCTCATATGTGCTTGTTCACTCCAACAAAACACCTATGTCCTAAGAGAGATCATGCACTTTTTCCAGTGCCCTTGACAGGACTTAATAAGGACTCACTGCCATTTTTGCGAAACGCTCCACTATTTCTTTATCCACAGACATTGCAGAATGCCATTCAGTACTGTGACACGGCCACCGCTGAGGTCCCCAGGGCAGCCTCGCAGATACGAACTCCAATCTCTACTCGGTCAGCTGCAATGTTTGTGGGACATAATCCTTCCACTCCATGCTCGGCAAATCCCCTGTCCTCAGAGAGAGCGAGAAGGGTGGAGGTAAGCTACATTCTCTGTTTATCAATGAGAATCACGTCAACATGCCTATACTTTTCGCTCAGTAGAGGAATTACTCAATTTAAGGGATATCAAGCTACTCTTTTGCTATCCCTGGAAGAGGAAAAACTCTATCGTCTTCTTATGCTTCGGTATCAAATTGTTCTGATTAATTCAAACAAGCACATTCCCTGGATCACCTTATCTTTTTTAATACAGAATTTTATTATCAAATTCTGGCATCAAAATTTAATGGCAAGGTTATAAGGAATGTCCTTTGGCATATTATTGGATGAAAAGAAAGTACCACCAGGCGCAGTTTTTTTCTTCCACAAAGACTTCCATTGAGTTACCCTCTTTTATATATCCTTCTCCCCACTTTGGCTTGCTTTATTTTAATAACCACGGAGAGGCTTGAGAGAGTATCAAGGATTTTAAATTATTATGAACTCTATAAAATGAAATGAGAACCCATTGTCATAAATATATCTCTACAGTCGAACATGAGCAGAAAATGGAGAACTGAGAGCCTCAAAGAAAAAAGAGGAGCTGCACTGGGCGTTTTTTTTGTTCCACCCATTCTTCCATTCTAGGATTAACAAAGTTATTAAAGAACGTGAAAATCTCCTGGAGTAATTTGAGGTTATGGAGAGGGGCTAACAGTCTGTAATTAGACTTGCGTTACATGAGTCTGTCTGAGCTCGAACATTAAAAAAGTACACATTGACCCAAGTATAAAGGCATCTTTCTTCTAATTAAGTTTGATATGTCGAGCTTCATATTCTTCTTTTCCTGATGTGTCCACCGATCTCACCTCAGATTTGTTGCAGTTAAGTGCGGAGCAGCAGCATCTTTAATAATCCCAGCGTGAATACAACCCTTTTCATAAATTAAGGTCCCTCATAACAGTTTAGAGCCAAAGAAGATTCTGCAGATTAGACATTTCAATGTCCCATTCTTTCTGAGCTATAAAGATGGATATGCAGAAATAGAAAACTCCGGAACTTTGTCTGCGAGTATGTAAAGAGCAAGAAAAATAGATTCTGGGACAATCTGCTTGCTCTCACAGTGATGACGTAAATGCAACACGATAAGTAGCTGTGAAGTGGATTGTAGCACATCAGGCTGTCAGCGAAAACACTCCTCGGGATGGCTGGATGATGGGGGCGAGTGAGAGGTAATTTCTGACGGTTGGATTTTAAAGGGATAATGTGTATTTGTGTCCCAGTAGGGTGCTGGCCAACATGTCCATAGGCTACCCTCACAGGGAATATGGTTGCCGAGAGCGGGCCAGAGTAGTTGATGTGGGACAAAAGCTGGCTACTTGAGATACTCTTAAAACCTTAATCATTGCATAACAATACGCTGGGCCTGGAATCGCAAAGGGCGATTTTGGGGTGAAGTCAAGGGGCTGGATCTGGGTGATTCTGGGGATGCATTTACATTACCACAGAGGACTGATACGGATATCGTGGAAGAATTCGACAATACGCCTTTCTGTGGATCATAAATTACCAGCCTTTTGAAACACAATCCTTTTGTATCACTGTCCCATCGGGGTATAAGCACTCACCTGGGCATCGAATGGGGGCTGAATTCAGTCTCTGCTATCACAACCTTTGAGCACTGCTTTCGGGCTCTGCGTGGAAAAGAGGTTCGTCTGGACACAGAGTTTATCTTCCACGTTATTGGATGCTGAAGGTCTTTCAGAGATGGTCTAAGAGAAGGGGATAGAGGTTGAAATTAGGAGGAATTCGGGAATGAGGGAGGGCAGCAAGGTCACCTCGCTTTGTCAGGAGAGACTCCAACAAGGGAAGGAATTCAGGTAACCAAGACTGCTCCCTAATTGAATTGAGCACTTCCACCTCCCATGATTCGGGAAGATAAGAAACCAGGTGGATGTAACTGGCTCAGACGCATTTGTGATGGAGAGCGGCCAGAGGGCATGGCAGAGTCAGTGTTCAACGCAGGCTGACAGGGCTTGGAGCGAAACTGTGGGACGTGCGAGAGGGTAGTTGCTCCCTGGATGGGATGGGGGATGGGATGGGATGGGATGGGGGACCTCGGGTATGGGCAATGGAGAGATGGGAGTGGGGATGTTGGTATGGAATGAAGAGAGGCGGAATTGGGATGGGATTGCGTGGGGATGGGAAGAAGGCAATGGATGGGAGGGACGCGGATTGGTGATGGCTGAGCATACCTTGATCGCTGAGAACACCCAAACCAGCTCTGGAAGATCTCTTAGTCATGTAAGGCCCCAGGGAGCTCCAGGATCTCTGGGTGTCGTGGCATCACCCCAGAGCCAAACCCTGATGGAGATTTGACTCAGATCACTGTTAGGGTGATGCTCACACTTAGCACACCTCTGCTCAAAACCTAGCAAATTCATTTCCTTCCTCCAGCAGGAAAGTCTAAAGGAGGCAGTGAGCATTAGGAAAATGTAAGCTGGGAGCTATGAGCTCAGGAGAGCTGTCCAAAATCCATGCTTGGATGCGCCTCATGAGAAGGGATCTATGAATTGCTGAGGCGGGTCCTATAGAAATGATAACAAACACAACTACTGGTTGGACAATATTGTGGGCCAGCTTGATCAGATTCATTTGTCACAGCGGTCTGAATTTTATCTGTCATTTCTTTATTTAAGCTAGACTAAAATAAGTAGTTTTGGGTATCCAGTAAAATGACCAGAAAAAATAACAACAATAAGCACTATTCTAGTGGATTCCATAGAAATGGCCTTTCATTTATTGAGATGAGGTTGAAAACATAGAGGTCCAGGTCTATACAAAAAGAAGGCAGTGTCTCTCAGAGTACACCTGCCACTACCATGAACAATCTCTGTCTGCCTATTGTATATGGTTTGCCAGATGTCAAGAAAAAACCGCCCCCAATAACAAAAAAAACCCGAAGCAGCGGGAATTATGAACCTAAGCCTAAATCAGAGGAGCACAGTGCAAAAATAGCTTTACCACTCAGAGGGTGAAAACCTGCAGTCACATCCACCATCCATCCTTTAGAAAGCTACCTCTCCCATAAGGGTTCTCACAGGATTCTGCAGTCATTTAGAAATGCTACAAGTGCAGTCAGGAGGTAGAAGACCCAAAGCTTTGTGGTCCTGCTAGCCAAGGGGCTGCTTTTATACTGTAGGAAGGTAACCCCAATATATGACTCCAAACTGTTGATATCAAAGACCACTAATACAGTCAACCCAAAATGTGTTACTTTTGAAAACTTGCTCTGTTTTCCTTATTCCAAGAGGATGAACTTGCTGCTTTAAACATAACCCATTCATGACTTGAAATTTTAATATAAAATATGCTGTTGCTGCTGGGAAATGTTCAGGGTTACAGTGCTAAGGAAGCAAGCAAAACCTTCTTGCTGTTCATTAACAGCATAGAAATTCATCTTGCCAAGGCTTTCAGGCAAGCAGTCAAGTTGTTAACAAATCTGTTTCCTTTTAAATTGTCCTTAAGGATTTGAAGCTCCCTCTGCTTTGCAGGTTACACTGGGAAGCATTTACATTTGTGCACTATTTCTGATATAAGTTCCATCCACTTTCACATTGCACAACAGGAACACACACTCCATTGCATAATCCCAACACAACAAACTGGAAAAATCTCTCAGTTGTAACTAACGGAAAATAATAAGGCAGACTTTGAAGTGCATTTTGAAAAATAATTTAATAGCCAAATCAAAAGTCTCAGTGGCTTGTCCTATTATTGTTTAATAAGGATGATCCTAACGGATCAGACCTATCAGTGTCATACCTGACCCACTATTCTCCAATTTTAAAAGGTCAATTGTGAAGAAAAGGTTGAAAAACCATCCTTGGGTGCAGTGCTTCCAGATCGTACAAGTTCTGACTAAAAACCAAGAAGTTCCAGGTTAATATCCACTATTTTGATGGTATTACCAGTCAGTATGACAAATTCTGGGCGTTGTCCGTGTATTCAAGGATCTACTTTCATACAGTGAAGTTACTTAAAAAAAATATGAAAAAGCTCACAAAGCGGGCTGAGACCAGACCTTCCAAGTTCATATGCTATCAAAATAGAGACACTGTGAGGCAAAGTGGACTTTTGAGTCAGGAAAGGGGAAGAACAAGCTTGCTTGTTGTATTTTTAAATTGGCATTACCATAATCAGTCCCGGTAGTATAATTTGGAGGTGAAGAGTTCACATTTTCCTGCCATCCCAGCATTTTTTTCATGGTCCAGACCCACAGAGTTAATTGTAGCGTGCCATCCTTTCACATGCATGGCTCATCAAAGGCAACCGTAGCAACCACAGGCTGCCAGCACCGAGTGGGATGTTCTGCTCCAGGTACTGAAAAGGTTAAGGCTGTTGACACTTTAACATCATTAATTAGGTTTTAAAAACCTTGTAGGTCATTATGCCAGGAAGAATAGCTAGAAAGTTCCTATATCTATTATCATTGTTGTTTCAGCTCTGCTCTGTATTCAGAAAGTTATCTTTACAGAAACACTTTTTTGAAGTGAAAGTTTGGATGCTGCAACAACTGGGATGTCTGTGAAAAGATCTCAGCAATGTTCAGAATTTCTACAAGCACAGCCCTGTCCTTACTCTTAGAAAGAATTGTAAATGCTGCAATGGAATAAGGAAAACCACACTTAAAAAAATCTACTTCTCTCTCCTTTCTGTGGCTTGTAAAATGTTTTACCAACATTTGCAAACTACACTCTTCATATAGTAAAGTTTTTAGTGCTGGCTTTACAAGTGGACGAATAAAGTAGAGAGGGAAGGAGGGATCTTCCCAACCTGTGGCAAATCCTCTTAATTCTTTTTCAACCCTGCTGGCCAAGTGTTGCTGGAAAGGGCTGAAAACCACCACTGATAGTTTTTTAGCAAAAGCAGTTTTCTTGCACAAAATCTTAAACTTTTTGTCTGGGAAACAATCGAGGCCATACCTGCAGGGGTGGTTAGAAATTGATTTTAAAATCCCCACAATCGGGGGCTTGCTGGCCCTCATTAAATGTGTCCTTTTGCAGCTCTGGGTTGAGGGTGGCTTGTTCACTCTCATTCTCCATCACATCTTTGTGATAATTTGAGGGAGATAACGAGGGACAGAGGCTTCAGATTTTAAAGGACTCAGGTCCACATCGATCAG
>CM019225.1:18948403-18973023 GCA_009741485.1 Malurus cyaneus samueli | reverse complement strand
TCATATGCAAAGATACTACCAGAAAGTGGTTTTTTTTTATTTTTATATATTGTTCATTAAATGAATTTCATGTATTTGGAGAGCCAGCTTTTATATTCTTTAGGTTTATTCTGATGATGGCTGTTCTTTACATGACCTGTACAGTACCTTTTGACATAGCCATAGAAACTGATTCATGATTAGTTAGTTTGTGGTACATGACTATTTGTAAGGTTTTGCATTAGGAAAACTTAATCTGAAAGTTGCTTTCAAGGTGTCACTTATCACAAAGGAAAAATACAGGACAAAAAGAGAAGGAATGTTACCATGATCTAGTATGAGACAGAGAAATTATGAATGCCATCTGTATAAGTACTGCCTAGATATAGGAATAGTATTTGCTAGTCAGTAGGAATTTAGTCTGTGAGAATAAACCTTGCCATGTAGCTGTATTAATTTTTAAAATTATTTTAAGGGTTCTTTTTTCCTAGTATCAATGAGAGAGTTTTTTTTATTAAGCTAGCTAAAATTAGAAGTATGTGCACTTTCAGCACCTTTGAGGTGGAGATAACATGTTTGAGGTGATATTTTTGTAATAAAGTTGAGGATAAAAGTCTGTGCTTCTGCATTTATTCACAAAAAATTGCTGTGTTACCATTGCGAACACTTACATCTTTTTGAACCAACATATAAATCTTTTTATGGTATATTTTAAGGAATATGTGATTTATAATTGTAGTTAAAAGTAGTTCTGTAGTTAAATTGGCACCAGTGGGATTTAAACCCTAGTAAATTGCTACTGAGCTTCAAATTTGGCTTGTTTCCAAAGATATGGATAGTCAGTATTCACAAGTTGTCTGGATTCTGCAATCAGCTGTATGGGTGTTTTGCCACCTTTCTTCTGACAAGGGGACTGTATGCAGAGGATGCAGATAATAAAAAAACTAAATTTTTAAAAACTTGATTTTTTAGTCTTCTGGGGAAAATGCAGCTGGGGAAAAAAGAAATAAAAAAATTTAACAGCTCAAAAACTTAAGATATTGTATGAGAGGGGCAGGGGAAATGTGATTTTTCTAGATGCAGTTTGCCCATAATAGGGATCATGGTTATAAGACTACACACACATTTAAGATTTTGCAGGATGCAAAAACCAGTGAAAATATGCCTTAAATTTGCCTGAAAATTTCTGTAAGAATTGAGAATATCAGTCATGCCTTGTAGCTGCTACCATTGAGTATTAAAATTTCACATTAATTATGTGAAAGTCACATTTCTGTATTTTTTTGTTTTTTAATTCGATTCACCACTTTTGAGTTGTAGAAATAAAGTCCTAAAGGAGTCTCCTCATGGTAGGCAGCAACATGACTATTTATAACAAGCAGTTGTCCATAAAAATAAGTTCTAAACATAGATTATGATGTTAGAAGAGGGTCAAGAGGACATGTTGTTTTGTTTTTGGACAATCTAGGAATAACAAGAATGCAGGACAGTTAAAAAAAAATGCTTCCAAAGTACAAGAAAATTCAGACGGGAAATATGTGCGTGACGAGCTAGTCTGTAATTGTTGATTTTCAATTTCCTTGCCAAAAACTATGTTTGCGATTGTCTTTTCTATTATTTTAAATGTATTATGGCTTTATAATTGTGAATTGCTGAGTATTGTGGATAATTCAAAGTGTCTTTGCATGCTAAGTCTAAGTTACTCACAATGGCCAAAAAACTGCCTCAAAGTATTATCCCCTTAGTGCAAATGATGTTTATTCTAAATACATGGTTTTCCTTCTCAAGAAACAAACAGTTCCATATCTGATGATGTATTCATATTTGATGCAACATTTGTATATTCGTTCAAGTAGGCCTTTGCTTGTTTATGCATGTGTACCAATAATGAAGATTTTTCCTCCAAAATCTTGTGGAAAGAGAGAGTGTCAAAACAAATTGAGGTGCCTAAATAAACAAGCTGTTGGTCACTTGAAAGCAATTAGCTAATAAATACAATGATTGATTCGGAACCAATTCCTCTCATACCCCAGTCCCATGGAGACCTAAATACTGGCAGTGCTCAGGGGCCACCAAAAGGTGGTTTTGTTCCTGTGTTTTTTCTCTGGTTTAGTTTTTTGTTTCCTGCCTTATTTCGTCATCATGTTCAGGAGTTCAAGTATAGGAGTCAGCACAAGGATAAGTGGTCTGGGAGCAAGTAAGAGGTAAGCAGAGAACCACAGATTTCAATATTTGAATCATATGTTTTCGGAGGTATCCTGTTGTTTGCAGTTTCTTCTGATTGAAATACGGATGTCAATAACTTGTTCCTGTCTTGTCTATAGTTATAATTTCTTTTTGCAGACTAGGCTTTTATAAGATCTGCCACCTGCTGCTGTCTTCAAAAGTATTTTGTTACCTTGTGCTTGGGTTCTTAATGATTACCATCATTGTTTTATTGTACTGAAAATTCCTTCTTACCTCTTATTAGGTAGGGAAATTGAAAGTGTAAGGGAACAGGGCAGTTGAAAGAGGCATAATATCATCCAGGAGAAAGGAAAAGGGAGTGCTTTACAGGTGTTAGGTGTTATTATGGGTATTTTTCCTACGATATGGTTTAATATGTATAGAATCTGTGTCCGAAAACAAAGATGTTTTGATAAGAATAAGTGAAACTTTACATTTAATATTTTCTAATCTATTTTCTAGAAAGTTTTTGGTTGTTATTGTTGTGGAGCGCGGAGTTCTTGTTACTGCTAATCACTGGATTTAGCACTGAAACCTGACTCATAGCAGACGTACTTACAGTACATACATAATTCAGTACAATATTGTATGTGACTTTCCAGGGCTGAGAAACAGTTAAAGGTCGTAGAAGGCTTTAGAAGTTCTTGTTGCTTCTTCTTGCCTCTATGGGTTCCAAGTATTCTGTCTTTATAGGTCACATGTTCTGTTTGTTTGTGATTACTATACTTCTGTGAAGTGTTTTGAGATGCATTATTTCCAGAGGATATGGTTTTTGTACTGGTCTTGCTATGTTCAACCAAAAAAAAAAACAAACTAGAGGTTTTAGAAGTGAATTAAGCCATAGTGAATAACTGTCAGTAAAGACATACTAAAAACAGCCGACAGTCTGAGGATAATGGAGTAGTCGTTTCTTTAAGGGCCCAGCTATCTGTTTTATTTTTATTGAGAGTTTACAGTTGCTAGATGATTTTTTGTGTGTGAATTGAAATAAAAGTATGCTATTAATGATTTAAAAAAAAGGCTACTTTATTCTTTTACTGCTTAGGTTCAGAAAGTACAGAATCTAGGTCTGACGAACTAAGTTGGAATTATACTTTTATTCTTTTTGTTTTTAGAGGTCCAGAAAGACACAATAAAGATAAAATCCTTTTTATAGAGGAAATGCAAGATTGAAAAGCAGGAGCCTATCCATTACTTTGGGGATGGAATTTCAAAAGTATGCAACTTTTAAAATTATTTTAATATAAGTTTACAAAAATTGAGTGATATTGCTGCTCTTAGAAAAAATACAAGTATTCACAGCAGAGAAGTAATAATAATTGTTCTGTTCAGGGAAGTAATAACATTTGAATAATTTTTAGATTTTCTGTCCTTAAAAGTATAGTTACAGTAAGAGGCATATATCTGAACACTAAGAAATTATTAAGATCTTAGTGCTATCAGTTGAAAACGTTTAGCAAGGAAGCAAATGATAATGTTTTTAAATGAACAGTGCAGAATGAATTTGTAGTCTCATTTAAGTTCCTGGAAAGGTGTTCAGGTCACCAAAACTGCTGTTGCAGCTGGACATGTAATTTAAGATTTTAATAAAATAATAAATGCCAAAGATAGAAACTGTCTGTAGTAAAATGCACTTTAACTCTATCATTACGTAAGCGCAAAAAAAAGATAGGGAAACTTTGCACTAAGTTGCTTGTACCATGAAAAAAAGAAGGGATAATTAATGTTATGGTTAGTTGACCCTACATGAACTTCTGAAAAATTAGTATGCAGACCTCCTTCACCTCCTTCACAACCGCTTGTAAGGGGTTGTGTGACAGTTTATCCTACGTTTGAAAAGTTGTTAAGGTAGGAGTGCTAAGTTGTTTGTTATAGCAACATGAAGATTGAACACAAGTCTACAAAGTAGGTATTAGATATTAATATATATATTACACTGCTGATTCCATGCAAATTTTTCAGAAACATGTGGGGTGGCTTTCTCAGTGCATTCAGCAGCTAGTCTGATAAGGATTTATTTGTTATCAAAAAGAAAAGAAATCACTGTTTTTCAAGAGCAATACCATTTCCCGGTGGTATTCTTAAAAAGTAAAAATGTCAATTCTCAACTCATTATTCATTTTCGTTATTTGACAATAACTTCCTCGGATCTCAAAAAAGAAAACCATCCATTCTGTTTTACTTTTTCGTGGTCACATTAAAAAGTTGGTGTAATATCTCAAGTATATTTGATTCTAAAAGATTGCAGTACGATAAACAGTGTTTGAAAATTGTAAATCTACAAATACTGGTTTGTGTTTGCATACTATTTATTTGCAAGTATGCAACATTTTTAATGGGATAAAAAAAATACTGCAATTTATTTAGTTCTTCCCTGCAGCTACTGCTGTAGTGAATTTAATTTTTAAAATTGCATGTGAGGAAATGAGTGATCACTGTATGCGACTATACAAAATTATCTACAGTGGGCTATTTGATTCTGACATGAGTATTTTTTTATCATAGAATCATTTAGATTGCAAAAGACCCTTAAGACAATCAAGTCCAACTGCTAACCCATCACTGTGAAGTCCACCACTAAACCATGACCCTAACTGCCACATCTGTGTGGTTTTGAGTACTCCCAGGGGTGCTAATTCTGTCATTTCTCTGGGCAGCCGTTCCAGTTCTTTACCACCTTTATGCAAAAGTTAATTTTCCTTTAAACCAATTTTAAACCTCCCTTGGCCAACTTGTCCGTTTCCTCTTGTCTTTGATTGAAATGCTTACTGGCCTTACAGCTTTTTCAGGCAGCTGTTAGAGAGCGATAAGTCTCAGGTCACCTACTCCAGGCTAAAAACAACCCCCAGCCTCCCTTGAACGGCCCCTGTAGTAACCTGTGCTCCAGACCCTTCACCAGTGCACTGCCCCTAGTCTTGGGCACCTCCAGCACCTCAATATCTTTTTGGAATGAGAGATCAAAGATGAATTTCAGGATTTGAGGGGTGGCCTCACAGTCTGTACTTAGAATCCTGATGTCACATTGTTTCAACTGTCATTGTCTTTTACAGTCCTTTCCTCTATTTTGACAGTTGTTTCTTTATAAATGTAACTCTCTTTGCTTAAAACTTAACCCAAAATAATTGAAATCTGTGATAGAGATTTGCACCTCTCTGTAATGTTTCATTTTAATTTGTTCCCAATCCCAATCTTAGTAATATCAGCATATTGTTTATGAACCTTCATAAATAAATATCATACATAAACATAATTTTTAGAAAATGTTAACCATTGAAAAATAAATTGATCTGGGAATTCAGCCTTATTCATTGAACTGCTCTTTTCCTGAAGCCATCTCTCACCTCAACACCCTCCTCATGTGATTCTCCTGTTTTTCAGCCAGCTCAAGCTGGTTTGCCTGTTTCAAGTATGCACAGTTGCACATCTGTTTGACTGATATGCCAGAACCACCAGTGTAGCCTTTCCTTCTGGACTATACTTATAACCCCCTTTGTACTGTGTTTTAAAAAAGGTTAAATACACATATTCTATAAATTGCCACAACTCAGCTCCCAGCTTATATACTATGGAAATATATTATTATTTTACAGATTGAAATGAAATCATTATTTGGCTTAAATTATCTATTGGATTGTTTTAAGCCACCATCGGAAAATCCTGGACTCTGTTTCTGTTCATATTAAGCTACTGTTCCATGTGCTTTCAAAAGATTAGAATTCCTACTATGGGAAATAATCTTCATTCAGATAAACAGCCTAAGCTGTCTTCTGCCAGAAAAACTTATTTCTTGAGCATGGTTCACATAATGGTTAGGTTTCCATGTGTGAGTGATGTCGGCTTTTAGCAGTTACAATTAAAAATAAGAGTTATTTCTAATTAATGAATGGAAGTAAAATTTTATACTAAGAAATTATTAGAAAAATTATATTAGAATTTAGAAAAATTCAAAAATTAATTATATTTAGAACTATTAGAAATATATTAGAATTAAAAATTATATTAGAAGTTAAAAAATTTAAAGAAGTAACAATTTTGTAAATATGTTACAAACATTTATATGCAAAATCGTGAATAAGAATAGGCATCAACATATATCCTTCTGTCAGAAAACCATTTTTATGCTGTAATACTCTTTCTGACCAAAAAAAAAAAAATTAAAAAAAAAAGAAATTATGTACACAGCTAAAATCTGCATTGTTGGTGAGGTATCCCTGACTTCATGGACCAATGTGCAGCTACAGTTTGTGCATATGACTTCAATATGGTTAAAACAGAATGGGTTGAAAAAATGAAAGGTTATGCATTAAAATGACAGTTTGTTAATTTGTTTTATTATTGAAGGAAAGTTGAAGAGCTTCAGGTATGTTTAATCGAACTAAAAATGTAGACTTTCTTGCTTCTTTTCCATTCCAAAAAAAAATTACTAACCTTTACCTAAGAAACTGGTTTCATAACTGACATTAATTACATTGGTGTAAATAACATGTGGTGCTACGAGATACAAAACATATGCAGTTTCATTTTATCTGTTATTTAATTAGATGAGGTAGACTAGTGGGTTTCGTTAGGGAGTGCTTAGTCTTCACTTGTTAAATTTCTTCAGTTTAGTTAACAATTAATCTGGATTTCTTAGTACTGACTTGAATTCGGTGTTGATTACCTTGGACAGCATTGTTGAATTTAGCCTAGCTGTACTAGAAAACCCTCAGGCTTTCTCATAAGCATTCTTAAAATTTTTTCTTTTCTCTTGAAATGAAACCTTGGGAGAGAAGTCTCAAGCTTTAGACAATTGCCTTCATTTTGGATACTGTGATAAAGTCTTTAGGCTAGGGCTTATAGTAGCAATATTCTCATAGATTTGGCACTTTTTAAAAAAACATATTTAAGTGTACCTGCCTTTGAGGACTTTGCAAAAATTGTCACTGCTTGTAGATTTATGTTTGTTGCGAGTTTCAGTCAGTACATCGTCACTTAAACCTTCTAATCTGCAAGCTGATAATGTCCCTCTTATTGATTCTTTCTATTCTTCAGTTTTAAAGTTTTGCAGCTAAAACAATGCATTTCAAACTGCAGTGATATAGCACTTTTATTATAGAATTGGTTTTAGTTGGAAGGACCTTTTAAAGATCTTCTAAGTCTAAACCTTCCTGCTGGAGGAATATCTTTTCATTAAATCAAGGTTGCTTCAAAGCCCCTTCAACCTTGACCTTGGAAGGTTCTAGGGATGGAAACATCCACACCTTTTCTGGGTAACCTGTCTCTTCACCCTCACGTAAAACCTGGGTAAACCCTGTCTCATCGCCCCCTCAAGTAAAAATTTTCTTCGTTGTACCATCTAAAATCTGTTTTTTTTTAAATTTAGAACTGCTGCTTTTGTTCATTACTATTTTCTCTATGTTATTACTCGGTAAAAAAGTCTTTTTCCCATCTTTCTTATAAAGCGGTTTTAGGTATTGAAAGGCACAGAAAGATCTTCCCTAGAATCCTATATCTCTTCCCCAGGCAGAACAAACCATCTTTCTCAGCCTTTTCTTCTAGGACAGGGGTATTCCAGCCCTTGATCATTTTCATGACCTTTTCTGACCTGTCCTAATAGCCGGTCAGGAGTTTTGGGGAACTACAGGTCAGTTCAGCCTGTTCTCAGTGCTTGATGAAGATCATGGTTGGCAACACCATCCCCAGTACACCACACATCATGTGCAGGGCTGCCAGGGATTCAGGCCCAGCAACAGGGATTTGTGAAAAGGCAAGCCAGGGTTGGACCCATTCTAGAGGATGAGGAAAAAGTCTGTGGATGTGTCTACCTGGAGTTAGGCAAAGCCTTTGACATTTTTCCCGCCAGCATTCTTTCTGGAAAAACTGCGTCATGGTTGATGGGCACACTGTTTGCTGTGTGAAAAAAACTGTCTGCATGGCGCCGGGCCTGAGAGCAGTGTTGGATGGAGTCAACATCCAGCCTCTATGGGTGTTCAACCAGTCTGTTCCCCAGGGCCTCAGTACTTGGGCCAGTCTGTTAAAATCCTATGGATGATCTGGATTAGGGGATTGAGTGCTCCCTCAGTCAGTTTGCAGATAACTCAAAGCTGATGGTGAGTGCTGAATCTGCTGGAGGGCAGGAAGGGCTCTGTCAGAGGATCTGACCAGGCTATCATGGGCCAGCCAAGGTGAGTTCAACAAGGGCCAGGGCCGGGTCCTGCCCTGGGGTCACACAAACCCCAAGAGCATGTGCCACAGGCTGGGCAGAGTGGCTGGAAAAGCTGCCCACAAGGAAAAGGACCTGGGGGTGCTGGTGACAGCCGCCTGAACATGAGCCCAGGGTGTGCCCAGGTGGCCAAGTAAGTGCCAATGGCATCCTGGCCCTGGATCAGTAATGGTGGCAGCAGGCCAGGGCCAGGGATTGTCCCCTGTTACTGGGCCTGGTGCAGGCCCACACCTTGGATCCTCGTGTCACTGCTGGCCTCTCACTTACAAGACATGGAGTTTCAGAAATCAGTCACACCATTGTGCCCCAGAATATTGATAGACATTAGGAAAAAATTTCTTTGATTGAAGGGGGTTGTTAAACATTAACCAAGTCCCCAAGGAAACGTGCATCATATTCTGGTAGTGTTCTAAAGGTGAGGGATATAGGCACTTTGAGGAATATGTGTAGTGCTGAAACATTGAGGTGGTGCGAGTTGGGCAGATCAAAATTATGATCTTAAAAGGTATTCTCCAACTTTAACAATTCTGTTATCTATGGATTGAACTGCACTGTCAGCTTGGTGATCTATAGCTTTGTTTAGGGGGCACTCAATTCCACTGGGTATATCATTGATGAAGGTATATAGTAATTAGTGGTGTCAGTATGACCCTTTGAAGAACACCACTTCTTTTGGTTTATTTTCTGCATTGAGCCCATTTGCAGTGACCATCCCACTCTTGCACTTCGCGGCCATCCAGCTAAGTCCTTTATCCACTCAACAATTTCAGCATCAAATCCATCTCTCTTTGTTTAACAGCAAGATGTAAGACAGCTTGTGAAGCTAGAGCATGTCCCAAGAAGGGCCGCAAAAGATGATATAGAAGCCTATGAAGGGTAAGCCATAGAGCCAGAAGCTAATCTGTTCAGCCTGGAGGAAGACTGAGGGAAGACTCATTGCGCACAGCTTCCTCATGAGGGAAGAGAAGGGGCAGGCACTGATCTCTTCTCTTTGTGACGGTGACAGCCGACCAGAGGAATGGCTATAAGCTATGTAAGGGGAGGTTTAGGATTGGTACCAGGAAAAGGTTCTTCATCCAGAGGATGGCTGAGGCCCATGGAACAGGCTCCCCAGGACATGATCACAGCAACCAAGCCTGACAAAGGCTTCAAGGAGCTTTTGGATAATTTGCTCTCACACAACATGATGTGTCCTTGGAGTGGCTTTTGTGCAGGGCAGGGAGTAGGATGTAGTGATTCTTGTGGATCCCTACCCACGTCATGATATTTCTGTAATCTGTGGATTTTATTTTAAGAATATGTAAGGGACCAAAGGCAAAGGCCCTTACAGACAATAAAATACATCTTAATTCTCCTTTGTCTGGATGCGTTCTGTCCATTGTGGAGCCACTGTGCCATGTCAGGTGTTTTTGCCCTTGGTGAAGCCATTTTTGGCTTCTTTGATCTAACCTCTATCTTCGCATGTTTTGACATGTCTTCCTAGAAGTTACTGGGCACTGAGTTGAGGCTGACTACAAATAATTCCTGAGTTCTGGCTTTTCATCCTTTTTTAAAAAGGTTGAAATACTCCTCTTTCTCCAGTTATTGGGGGGACTACCCTGACTGCCCTTGGATTTAAGACATAGTTGGACTGCCATGACTTTTTGTATATGATGGAGAGTTGCGTTAACTACATTAACCAATCTTTTGGTCCTGTGACACAATTCTCACTGGCTCTCATGATCTTGTGTATTGTTCAGATTCTCGATGGTCTTGAACCTGATCTGCTCTTTATACTGGAAATGTGACTTCATTTCCCCAGTTCCCTTGAGGTTCAGAACTTGAGATATGTGGAAGATGATTACTAATGGATGTGCTGAGGCAAAAAAATTTTGCATGCATACCTCAACCTCCCCATGCTGATTGTTAATTAGTTTTTCCCATTTTGACAAAGGGGAGGATAGGATATGTGTGTAACATGTTTTTTTATCTTTCTCTTCTGACCACATTGTCTATAGAAGCCATTCTTATTATCTTTGTATCCCTTGCCCAAATTCAGCTCCAGGATGTACTTAGCTTTTTCTAATTCCTTGACCACACAACCAGACAGCCACTTCTTTTCTCCCGTATACCTGTCCCTGGTTCCACTACACTGTGCTTTTCCCTCTTTGTTTTCACTTCGGCCAGAGGTCTTTGCTGACCCATTCTCATCCCTGCATATTCCCAAGCACTCTGAGCAGAAGCCAGCTCAAAAAATGCACCAAATCAAAACCTTTCAGATTTGGGTTGATTCAAGCCTTGCTAAATTTTGAAAGCCCTGGTTAATTGAATCCTCATCTACAAAACCCTTTCAGAGTTCTTGGAAGGGAAGGCAACTCCTGGCTGAATAAATCCACTCTATAATATTCCTGTAATAAACCCTCAGAGGGTATTGCAGGGCATGATTTCATCATAAACCCCACATCCCCATTCCCAGAAGCTCAGGGTGAACGAAGGCTGAGACACATCCAGAACAATATTTTCTGCTCTGGGGAAGGAACCAGCCTGTTTTTAGGGCTGGCACCAAGGTGTTCAGTCATTCACTCCCCAGGAGGGTCAAACCTTCAAACCCAGTCCCACAAATGTTCTTTTGCAGCTCACCCTACGCTCTATCTTCCTCCACCTATTGCTTGTTACTGCCTGAACAACAATGTCCTAAAAGATCAGCACTTTTGTCCAGGCCTCTGACCTTAAAGGACTCACTGCCTTTTCGAGCTCCACGTAGTTCTAGCCAGCATTGCAAGAATCCATTCAGTCTGGCACGCCCCGCTAGGTAGCAGTTGAATCAACTTCCACTCTACTCGTCAGCTGCTTTTGGGGCAATCCTCTCATCGCAAATCCCCTCTCAGGAGAGCGAGAAGGTGAGGTAGCTACATTCTCTGTTACTCATGAGAATCACAACTGCCTACTTTTTCAGTAGAGATTACTCAATTTAAGGGAATCATCTTTTGTTCCCTGGAAGAGGAAAAACTCTTGTCTTCTGCTTCTACAATTGTCTGATTAATTCACAGCACATTCCCTGGATCACTTATCTTTTTTAATATAATTTATAAAATTCTTGGCATTCTCCATGGGAAGGGACACCACCCTCTGATTTCTCCCACCAGAAAAAGCCAAAAAAGGCAGACTGTGGCTCTGACACTGATGTCTCCTCCTCAAGGGGATTACCAGCTTGGATATTAACTCACTGAAAACCTCCAGGTATATTCAGATATTAACAAAACAGTCTGGAAAACAGGCTAGGAAACAGGGCACTGTTTTTATATAATAAAAGCAAGGCCTAAGTGAAAACTCCTTTGATGTTTTCCTTGCTGATCATTAAAATAATGCACTCCAGGAAAGACTGTTCTGCTGAAACCTTCAACCTGTTGCATAAACAAGGATGCTCCTGCTGTTTTCCAGACTCTGACATTCTCCATTCCTCCCCATTTCTACTTTTGTTCACGGAACAAAAAGAAAACTGCGAGTTGATTCATAAAGGGCTGCTTTTCCTACCCGTGAGCAGCCTTGTGTTAATTGACTGCACTGGGATTCCTCCCTGCCAGAAAAGGCTTTGTCAGAGAAGATTCTGAAACTGTTCAAGGAGGAAGTTATTCTTGACATATTTGCCTATATGCTGTGTGGCTGCATTTTCCTCTGTCAACAGCTGGTAAAGAAATACTTTAGGAATAAATATTTTAAATTGGTAAAACTGGCACCTTCTCAGTGTCTTATCTCTAGTGGAGGTAAAGATGCTTGGAGGAGTATGGATTGAGCTTTTCACTTCTGTAGGAACTTTCAGATCATAATTTTCAGTATTAAAATTTATGAGAAATAAAAAAGATAGAGTTATTTAATCGTAGTTTAAATCATTATTACCTAATTTCTAATTTACTCCAATAATTGAATAGTGGTAATGGGTTTATATTTCTATTTATAGTGGTACAAAGAGATTTCACAGGACTTTCTAGAAAGATTCTTGAAGATTGATTCTCTATGACCAATTATCAGCTGTCCAGAGATGATCCCAAATGAATATTGCACCTATTTTTTGGATAATGCTTTTGCTACTCAGAGCCCTCTTTCCTCCCTCCGCTCATTATTCCGGTGTGCCTGAAACCAAAGCATCAAAACAGAACCCAGAATTTGTTCTTTCTGCATAAAGAGAAGGCAAAGGGCTGCAGATTTCAAAGGAAACTTCTCTGCTTAACAGTCTGGGAATATGTAGAAAGGTATTTGAAACTATAGCTCAAGGCAAGGAGGAGCAGGATTTCAGTCTGCTCCCAGTCCCTTCTGAGTGTCAGGCTGGGCTGGAAACGTGTTTTCATCCTGGGCTCTCAAATATGCAAAATCACCACGTTCTGGAGTAAAATACTGATGAATAAACAGAAATTAATGCACTGGAACTTCAAATCTTGTGGCTGGCTAAGCTGCCTGCAGTGAAATGGCTGCTGTTCATACACCTGTATGTACACACCTATAGAAAAGCAATATTTGAGTCTTAGAAAATAAAAATCAAAGCAGGAACATAGATAGGAACTCCAGTGCAGAGTATAAATAAAGAATATGTTAAAAGTTGAGCATCTGAGGGGTAGATCGAGAAGTAAACCCTACTTATGGCCTACCAGATGATAATTAATTCTGTTTTTCCCAGAATCCATTGATCCCTCAGAGCAGATATTTTGTGTTTCAGATTCCCAAGGTTGCCCCGGGGGCTGGGTGTGACTTTCAGGGCTTTTGTGTGCTGCTAACAAAGGATCTTCCTCCTTCTGCTGTGGAATAGAACAGGAATTATGTTGATATGAATTGTATCTAAGCAGGCACTGCAGTCCTCAGTGAAAACTGAACGTTTTATTGTGCACATGAAGCTGCTGGATAAATGGGTCTTTTTAAATTAATATGTGACCTTCTGCTCTGCGCTGTGGCCTTTGCACTCAAGCTCAGTGTCTGAAGAAGGCATTGCCCTGATGCTGAAAAATTTCCTATAGATAAGGAAATACATATATATATATATTATATATCTCTATATTTTTTTATATGTGTATAATGGTATCACCTTAATTTCTGCTTCTGATTAAACAGAATACAAAAAGCACAAATTTTATTAAATGAAGGTAAAATTGCCTGACTGGTGCCCTCAGCACAGATAAGTTTGAGATGGTTTGGAACCATGTTTTTAGAGCCATTTGCAGCTCGTTGGCAGTTGGTTTTATCAGCCTTGTCCAAGCTGGGTTTGAGGGTGGTTCTCACTCTTCTAAACAAGTATTACATATCTATAGGAGAGGCTTAATATTTGAGTAATTTTTTAGATCAGGGAATCATTAAGGTTGGAAAAGCCCTCTTAGATCATCGAGTTCAACCATGACCCAGCACTGAGCGATGTCCCCAGTGCTCCATCTCCACTTTAAACCACTCCAGGGCTGGGACTCCACCACTGCCTGGGCAGTTCCAATGCCTGGCTACCCCTTCAGAGAGGAAATTTCCCCCAATATCCAACCTGAACCTCCCCTGGCTCAACTTCAGGCCATTTCTTCTTGTCCTCTTGCTTTTTGTGTCTGCTTTAGCTGGGGAATGAAAGGCTTTCTTTTCACATTTAACAAGAAATAGTAGGTCCAGATCGAGACCCTAAATTCAGCTGCTCCCATTTCTCAGGGAACGTGTGAATAAATCCAGTGGCTTTTTCAGTCATTGTGCTCCTGGGAAAGTGTGTTTTCCCCAGCCCCGAGCCTGCTGAGCTGGTTAAATTTAGCTGATGGTAGACTGTTTGTTCTGAAGGGTTTTTTCCCTTCCCACCGCCCTGGTTGTGTAGGCTCGTGGTACAAATTGAACACGACTGTTTTATGGTGCTTTAACAAGTTCCTGCTCGCCAGCTGAGCTTCTCTCTGATTCTGCAAGTGCTGGGAGCTCCACTTGGCTGAGCAATAAATGCTCTCCCCTGAACCCTCTCTGGCCATGCCACAGTGAATGTGTTTCACCTCCCAGCTGCACTGGGTGAGTTCTGGCTCTGGGATCAGTAAAGGCAGAGAAATGTGTTGAATCCTTTTACCTCCTTTTGCATGGACTGAAGCTTCTCAAATTTTTTTTTTTTTTTTTTTTGGGGAGAGGTGAAGTGTTTTCTCTTTGGAAATTCGCATTTTTTTTTTTGCTTTTAATCCCGAATCCAAAGCTCTGAGAAATCCAGATGCAGTCGCTAGAAGAATGTAGGCAGCTGGCATCTGGGCTCTGACACCACCAGCTCTGCTCTATATGGCCCATCCGCAGCACCAGAGAATTTTAACAAGTGAGGAGAACAAACAATCCATCAAGCCTAAGTACTGTTCATTTCTCACTTTTTAAAGGGAAGCAATTTGTACAGCATCAAGGCACATTGTTGTTCCCGGGGACTTCTCCTCAGGAGCGTTTCCTCCAGCCTGAGCTGCAGCAGAAACGCTGCCACGATTTTCCTCGTGAAACGTTCAGAATTCTGCTGGAGCAACAAATTCTCGGAGATTTCTTTATTTTGGATAGAATGCACGAATTAACCCCGTGGTTGAATAATCACTGGAGCTGTTGCAGCTTCAGAGCAGCAGATGAGGAAAAATATCTGGGTGAGGGGCTCCAGATGTGTCAGGGTGGGCATCAGGAAAGATTTCTCCATAAAAGTGGGGCCAGGCATTGCCAGGGGCTGCCCAGGGAGTGCCCATCCCTGGAGGTGTCCAAGGAAGGCCTGGACGTGCTCACCAGTTTAAAAAATTTTACAAAATCTTTGACTAAAATGATATAATTTTTAAACAGGTCTATTTTCCAGCAATGGCACTTGGTGGTCTGGGCTGGGGACGAGGTAGAGTTGGGGACAGATGACAATTTTTCTGTCCCATTATAATAAAAACAGCCACTAGGAACTGGAACACGCACTTGTTTTTGGTTTGGATTTGGGGTTTTCAGCTATTCAGAGTCTGGAATTTGCTGCAGGTAAAACAGGACAAATAATCTTCACTCCCCTGCCCTGATGTAGGGGCATTAAAAAACAAAACAAACAGAAACAGTAAAACGAGAAAAGGCATCAATAAAAGCAAAAATCTCACAGCTAAAGCTGCGAAAATCTTTAAGTTTTTTGAACCTTCCTTAAGCCAAAAACACAGATTAATTTTCAAAGTTGAGATGAATGTTATTAAATCTGAAAGTCCTGTCATGATTTGTGCCTTGGTGCTGTCACTGCTTCCCTGATCTCTCTTCTGCCTGGTTTTGGTGTTCTTTTGGGGCATTTCCTTCATCCCTCTAGAATTTTACTTTTATGTTACCTTAACTACTGAGGAGACAAACCCTACAGTGCAAATTTGTCCTGAATGGGCAGATGGAAAGCAGAGTTTGAAGTTCCCAAATGAAGCAGCGTCTCTTGAAGAGCAGGAGCACGAAGGCAGCACTGTTGTGTGAGGGAATCTGTAATTTACAATAACTGAGTAATGATGTGCTGAGGATCTAATTAGATCTCATTTGCTTATGTAAGGGAGCTGAATTAAAAAAGATCAATATTCACTCCACACCTAGTGTGCAAAACAATTAGTTTAATTGACAAAAAACCCTCCTGCTTCGGCTAATTACATAAAAATGACCTAATACTCATGCAAATTAGGATTATTAATAGTACACGAGTATTTTTAATTGTATAAATCATCTTTACCTGTGAAGTGGTATTTTCTCTGTAAACTTAGGGATTTAAATGTTAGGAAAATTTGATTTATCCTTGTTTTCAAAAAGTTCTGTGTTTCTAAATTCGGAATGAAGCCATTTCTCTCACACTGAGGTGCTGTGGAAGCAGTGCAGCTTCTGAATTTACCGTTCTGACCATCCAACCAATTAATCAAAAAATAAGAGGACAAGGAAATGTGATGTCCTGACAAGTTTGGTGTGGATGATGTGGATAATTTCCCATCATTGCCAGAGCAGACAGTGTTGGGATGGGAGACAGGGCTCTTGCACAGAAATTCGGAGCACAAAAATCAGGTTTCTGCTCTGAAATATCTCTGATGGAAACTCCTCAGTCAATGAGAGCAGAAACCTTAATTTGTGATTTTAATCTCTAATGAGCTGTGCTGGCCTCTCCACAGCCTGATGGAGTGGCAGGACTGCAGCTTTAAATTATTTTCTGATTTAGAGAGAACTGTCTGGACAGGAAGGCACAACTTTGTCCCTCCCCATCACAGGAGGACAGGGATGGAGGGAAGGGCATTTTTAGACTCTTGGGCCTGTAGGGAACCAGCTCCTGGCTGAGCTCTTCCTTCCCTCTGCGGGGACTGTATGAAATTCAGAAATGCTTTCCTCATCCTGAGCTGCTGCCGTGGATCTTCCCAAACTCTGGGAGCAACATTGTCTGACAAAGCCTCCTCCCATCGCTGCTCACTGACCCTTCTCCAGTGGAGGGAAGGGCTTCCTGTGGGATCTTTGGGTTGGATGGGACCTTAAAGATCATCCTGTTCCACCATCCCTTGTCCCAGGGTGCTCCAAACCCCGTCCAGCTGGCCCTGGGACATTCCAGGGATCCAGAGCAGCAGCAGGAAATGGTGCCAAATCAGAATAGTGCCATATTTTTGGCCATTTTACAGACAACACACATTTCCAGGAGTGCTCAGACATTTGCACCAATAAAAGGAATTTATATTCCTATATATATATAACACAGGAAAACAGGAATTTATCTTATTTTTCTTTTTTACATTTTCCCATCCCCTCCTCAGCCCAGATCCTGAGCACAGGCCACCCATCCCTGGAAAAAGAGACTTCATAAAACCCCTCTAACCCTTCCCAATTCCCCATCATTTCTTAATCCATAACTTCCTATTCCACACAGATCACAGCCTCTGAGTTCTCCCAATCCTGCAATCCACCATGATTTTTTTTTATTATTATTTTTTTATAATATATACACAGGTCTGAATGCAGTTAATAGATTTTTACCCTGCAGAGAACAAAATCCTCTGCAGAACAGTTGGCATTTTCTGGCTTTCAGCACTGTATGGTAATGTAAATGTCAGGACAGCATAAGGTAATAATTATGAAATCATATTTTGCTGCTTTAAGGAACTAAAAGGTTTCTAAAAAGTAAATAAAACTTGTCTTTTCCGTTGTGAGCTCTCTCAGCCAGTGACTCTATTTTCGTGTGTTTGTGGACATTATTTAGTGCTGTCTGAATGCAAATGGTATTTATTGGAATAATAAAAGCTGTTTCCTAGTTATCCTCTCATAAAATCTTATGGTGTTCACTACCTACAGCATTCCCAGCTTCCCAGCAGGACAAAAGCTGCAGCTTTGGATGCAAACTCTGTCTCATTTTCCTGAGAATAAAATCATCACAGAATGGTTTGGGTTGGAAGGACCTTAAAGATATTTTTTTTTTTTTCCGACATGAAGCCATGGGCAGGGACACTTCCAGGGATCCAGGGGCAGCCACAGCTTCTCTGGGCACCCTGTGCCAGGGCCTGCCCACCTCACAGGGAGGAATTTCTTCCCAATATCTAGGTTCCTAATTCCTAATTTTTTTTCTATAGATATTAAATATCTCAACATGCCATATTAGTTTATTCCAGAAAATTGACTGAGCCACGTAGTTCAGTTCTCTCTCTTTCAGGGGAATGAATGTTGTTTTCAGCTTTTTCACCTTTTGTTAAAGGCCAGCAGCAGCACTTTAGAGCTTAATTTTTGTCCCAAAAAAAGGGACAAAAATGGTAAATCTCTTCCAATATTGTTTGTTTGTCTTATTAGGTTAGACCAAGAAATACAGGTAGAAACAGGTGGAATGTACGCTGTTTCATTCCTCCTCCTGTTTAGGGGAAATATTTTCCTAAACCTGCCAGTTTCCCAAATATTTACATTTTTAAAGCTTTTTTGAGTCATCTCCTCATCAGTCTCAGATGGAGCCATGACCTGCTGCACTCCTGTGTGAGGCTGTCCCTGGGGAGGCTGAGTTTGTCTGAGGAATCTCAAACTTCTGCTGCCGCTCTGCAGGCTCCAGACTCTGAAAATTCACAGCATCTCCTCCCAATCCCTGCTCTGGGATTGTAGAGCTCTCTGCTTCTGCTTAATGTGGAGCCAGGCAGGGTTTTTGGGGGGTTAAAGCTGGTGCTCAGCAATAAACACGTGTCCAATCTGTTCTGTGACCATCACTAAATGTGTTTAATTTGATTATTCAGTGTCTGCATCTCTAAAACACTTCTAACTGCCTAACCATGGATTCTGTGAGTCTCTGGGAGCAAACCAGGCTGTACTGGTGGGGAAGTGAGACCCTCCAAAGTGTGGGACCTCTAAAGCTGCCTGGGGTGAGGTGGGAGTTGGTCCCTTTTCCCAAGTGACAGAGGAGAGGAAACAGCTTTGAGTTGTACCAGGGAAGGTTCAGATCAGACAGAGGGAAAAATTTCTGCATGAAAAATGTTGTCAAGCTCTGGCACAGACTGAGCAGGGAAGTGGTGGAGTCCCACCCCTGGAAGAGCTGAGAAATGTCTGATTCTGTCACTTGTCACATGGTTTGGTGTTGAACATCCTGGTGGTGCTGCGTTTGTGTTTGAACTCCATAATTTTAGAGTTCTTTTCCAACCTTAATGACTTTTGACCGTCCAGTTTCACCTTTTCCTCCTTGTGCCATCTGTGTAGGATCAGCTGCTCCTTGGAGCAGAATATTCACAACAATCATTGGTGATCATTAAAAACACCATAAAGTTCTTCACAAGCAACAGCTCATCCAAATTCTGAGCCAGGCATATCCTGATTATCTCCCAAGCATGAAAATAAATTCTCTCAGCTGTTTAAAAAGACAGAGTATTCACATGTTTCGTGCCCAGAGGGAGTTTCTGGAACTCGGCATTTGGATTTGAGGCTGGAGATGAACCTGTGCAAACGCTCTGGGCAGTGAAATCTGCTTGGCTCTTCTGTGAGCACAGTCAAGATGCTCAAAATTGTAACATGACTGGGGGAGCCATTAATCTGTGGTTTGAACCCCTTCAATTAATGGTGTACACACAAAAAAAAAAAAAAAAAAATCCAACTTTAAAATGCAAACCAGGCTGAATTCAAAGGCATAAACAACATCTTCAGTTACTGAGGTGAAAATATCAGCAAGAAAAATTTGGCCAAGGACAGAATAAGTGTTTCTCCAACAAGAGTTTAAGTTTTTCTGAAACAATGAGAGGGGGGAGAGTTTGTGTGTATGGGAGGGGGTGGCCTCTAAAACACTTTTACAGCCTGCAAAGAGTAAATCAGAATTAATGACTCTGCTTGTTGATTGGGAGCTGCATCTTTTTTATGTCTGTAAATAAGAACAGATGTGTTGTTGCTTGGAACAGTTCTTGATGAGGGATTTTCCAAACATAATCTATGTTTGTGGGTATGTTGGTCTTGAGAAAGCAGTATTTTCTGTCAAATCAAGAACTGTCAGATCTGTGTGCTGCCTTCCAGTGAAACAAAAAATGCAGATTTCATGTGCATCAAAAAAAAGAAAACAGAAGTATTCATAAAGTAAATCTTTCCCCTAAAAATGGATTTTCATGGCCTGTGTGCTGTGTTTATCTCTGATTTGGTGGGAACTTTGGAAAAGTGTGCACAGACTGTAAATCCAATCTATAGAATTGTGCATTCCTCAGATATGAAGGTGATGGGCAGATGCAGATGGGATTTTGGGAAGAAATCCTTCCCTGTGAAGGTGGTGAGGCCCTGAAACACTTTCCATTCCCTTTCATAATAATTGCCCTAAAAATACCAACAAAACATTCCTTAATCCTTTTCTAGAATAAAAAATATTGTTAATTTTAGGGATATCTGTTTAGTAGAAATCACAAAAAAATTCTAAAGATTCACAGTTGGGATTTTCATCAGAATGTTTCTATTTCATGGTAATTTTTAAAGATTATTATATTTTAACAAACAAAACCCCCCAAATGTTTTCAATTCGTTTTGGATGCAAATTGGTCAAGCTCAGTGGAAATGGCTGTCACAGGACACAAAGCTTTTGGCAGCAGTCACAAATAAAAGGCTTAAATTCATTTAAAATGGATACCTTTCAATGAAAATGAATCTTTTCTTTTGAAATCTCCTGCCTGATGCAGCATGGGAACACACAATGACAATTCCCTTCATCCAGAGGGAATTCTGCTCATCCATTACAGTGCATTTCCAGAGGATTTTATTACTGAACTGATCTGCATGAAAACAGGGCCTTTGTTCTGTAGGGATTCATGGGATCCAGATGTTTGTTTTCTGAGGGAAGTCATAATCCCATTTGTGACATTGTGTTGGGCTGTGGCACAATGGTGACAAAGGAAGGATTATCACTTCTGTGAGGGATAAAGAGCAGCAGAAACCGAGAGATTCCCATAAAACAAAGGCTGTGATTCCACACAAATTTATTCCATAATAGCAATTTTGTGAGAGAAAGGAAAGCAGAACTAAGAGCTGGTGCAGATAGATCTGCTGATCACAGGTAGGGAGGGAGGTTCTGCAGAGTAACAGAATTTGGGTGATCATCACTGCAGAAATATCCAGTGCTACCCAAAGAGGGGTCTGAGACTTTACATTCCACAATTGGGTAAATAATGGATGAAATCATCACCTTAATTGCATATTTTTGAAAGTTTAACAGACTAGGAGGATGTTTTTTGTTTTGGTTTGGTTTTTTTTGTGCTGCTTCATGAAACTTTGGGATAATTTTGTCAGGAGAAGGAAGCAGTATGAATGGAATCTACTGAATGGAATCTACTGAATGGAATCTGCTGAATGGAATCCAATGTTTGAAGGGCATTAAATCACCCCCACCTCCTATTCCTCCTGCACTGCTGTCCCTGAAAAAGCTCAAAAGGTGCCTTAAAGGAGCTTAACAGTGCTGAATGATCAAAAAAAAAATCTGTAAAGGGAGCTAAAATAGGGAGTTCAAAATATGGCATGATGCTGGAATGTGGAAAAGCAAGAATGTGTTTTAGGAAGGATTTGGGTATGGCGGGAATCTCATTTCTTGGAGCTGCTCTGGGCTGTGTGAATCCCAACTCAAACCCCACTTGGCTCCTGCACAGATCAATGCCAGGGCATCCTCATCCTCCCCCAGCTTAAAACACAAAAGTAACTCTGACTCTTTTAATCCTCCATCAGGTCCAAAATGATTAACATTTATTATGGAGCCACTTAACGGCCGGTGGCCATCCAGTCAGAGGAGATTTATCTCTCCTCCCAGCAGCTCAATGTGGATTTATTCTCCCCCAGGGTCCCTGGTCCAGCTGAGTGGCCAAAATGAGCCCGTTCAGAACTCCCTCACTCTCAGCAAACTCCAGACCCGGTGGCTACTTGCAGATTTTAATCTGATTTATCTTGTCAAGGAGAACGCCAATGCCAAACCGAGCTGCACCAGCAAATCTTGTGCAGGGTCCTGCCCGTGAAAAACTCCTCTTTCCCTCTGCCCTGAGCTGTCAGAGCTGCTGGCTTTGCTGGGCAGGGTTTGTGTGACTCTGGGTTAACATTTGGGTACAGAACAGAGCAGATCTCTGTCAGACTTTGGCTTGGGGGCATTACTGAGCAGCGCTGGCTGTTCTCTTTTTGGGTTAGGAAATATTGAATGTAAAACCTTCAGGTGTCCTTGTGTGAGCCCAGATTCAGAGCACTGAGGGTTTGGGCTGAGGAATAACCTTGGCATTGGCTCTACAGTGCACGTAACTGCTGGTTTTTTATAATAAATTGAATTTCACAATATTTTGGGTCTAAGTACAGAGGTAACAGCTGAGCATCACAGCTCCATGGCATGGCAAATAATCAGCTAAAATGAGTGTGCTTCAGGAAATCAGTCAGAGACAACATTTTCTCAAAGCTGTGCTCTAAAAATCTCTTGTTTTTACATTCTTTACAATGAAAGAATCATCCTTACTTAGGTTGGAGTCACTGCATTGAAAGCCTCTCATTTTTTATGGGTATGTCGCTACTCCATCCTGGAAAAAGAGCCACAAAAATCTTACTATCAAATTTCTTTCTCTGGATTTAAGGTTTGACAAAAGCAGTTGACCAATATTTTCTCTTCTGCTCAGAAGGCAGGGGAGCAACCTTTAATTCCATGGGCAAGCAAGCAGATGGAATCTTCCTTTTCTCTTGCCTTTTGCTTGTGCTTTTAGAGCAGCAGAGGGTGACTCTCCTCCTCCCTCAGCCTGTGCTGGAGCTCTGTAACACAAGGAGTGGTTTTAAATCATTCCCTTGCCCAATTTGCCCATCTCAGCAGAGGTGGGGACTGCTCTTGTGCTCAGATTGTCATCCACAAATGCTCCCCTGCTCTTTGCCTGCTCAGGAAAAGCAGAGGGAAATGGCTCCAAAGCCCAGCAGGAGTTGCCTGATCCATCAGTTCTTGTCTGCAGCCAAGTTTTTGCAGAATCGCTTGAATCCCAAGCTTTTCCAATCAGTGCAGCCTCATCAGCAGGACTCCAGGGGCTTCCTGGCTGCTTCATTTCCATTCTCTGCTGTCCCACCTGCAATGCTGGTTTTTTTGTTTGTTTGTTTGTTTTTGTTTTTGGTTTTTTTTTTTTGTTTTGGGTTTTGTTTTTTTTTTTTTTTCCTGGGAAGCAGGCAGCTCCAAGCAACCTATTCCTGCGCTGCTCTTTGGAAGTAAATAATAAATGACATACAATTGTATTAAAAAAGGCAGGAGCTGTCCTGATGCCCACACCAGTGAATGTGTTGAGCCTCAGTGCTCAGAAAGAAAGAAATGATGTGCTTTGTGCCCATAATCAGCACGTTTCCAGCAGCCCAGCAAATGGTTGATGGTGTTGTTCACAACCAACGCACCATCAGGAGCAATCCCACATTTCAACTTAATGGAGCCACTGCTATGACACAGCCAAGCTTCTCAAGTGCTGAAATTGTAATTATAGGGAGTGCTTCCCTGGCATTTTCCATTGGAGAGCTGCTTGCACAATATTAAGCTTTCCCCATGCATCTGTGAGGAAGATTTTCCTGTGGGGAAACTTTGTGCTCATGTTTCCCGTGCCAAGCTCCTGACTCCTTAGGGGAGACCATTGGGGGTTGGAATTGATGATCCTGGAGTTCTTTTCCACCTTCACTGGTGCATTCCAACCCCATTTCCTCCCATTCCTGCCCAAGGCCACCCTTCCCTCCAAGGGATGGGCTGCACCAGGAGCTCAGAGCTGAGATGACACCTCCTGTATCCCACTCCAGGCCACAGGGAAAAGCTGAAAACCTGTGGGAAATTTGTCATGGGTTCACTTTTCACTCCCATAATATGAACAGCCAGTTCTGGAATGTGGTATTTTCTGAACCTTAATGACAACAATGCACACAGCACTGAGAGAGACCAGCACGGAGCTGGCAGAGCTGTGGGGCTGCAGGTAATTATAGATTTGTCCCAGAAAGGTGAATTCAACCAAAGGTCACAATTTAAAGCTGTCACTGGTTGATTCTGCAGGATCTGTACATCAGGTGTAGCTTTCAGGAGAGGCAGAGCAGCTCAAATGCCTGTTTGTGTCAGGAAAAATGGAATAAAACTGAAAATGAATGGTTTGTGTCCCTTTGTGCTGCACTGAGCCTGGAGTAGGGCTGGGATAACCACACAGGCTGGGAGAGGGCAGAGGTAAAATAACAAAAACAGGGGGAAAAGGCAGGATGTGCAACCCTGTTTGGTACAGAACAAATCCATCGGGCAAGGCTGGGTTTGCAGGGCTGCTGTGGCCACCAAGAGACACAAAACTGGCCTGACCCGAGTTCCTCAGAGCTCAGCATGGAGGCTGAGAGAGGCTGAAATCCAAAGCAGCTGCCTCCTCTTGGCCCCCACACAACAAAACTCCTGCTTTCAAACATAACTCCTGCTGTCTGGCTCTGCGTTTTGACGTGGGTTGTGTTTTTCCCTTTTACCTTCTGCTGCTCCATGGCTGTGAAAAGCTCTGGGACCCCTCCTGACCCCTCTCCCCGTGCTGCACCGATGCAAATCATCACTGCCTCTCCTGCTTTTCATCCCAGACAGGCTGGCTCTGGAATTGCTCCCCTCCAATATTTCCTCTCCCAAGGCTATCAATTTGTTTTCAATTTCTCCACCTGTTGCCTTGGCTCAGGTATCCCACAGGGTTTTGTCCTAGGCATCCACCCCTTAATTTATGATGTTCCCAGCTCAGGAACACGGGCACCCCGAAGCATTTTCACGAGCAGGATCCCATTATGGGCTTGTTTTGTTTGCCAGAGGTTTTGGCAGCAGCAAAGCAGTGTTTTCGTC
>CM019225.1:18937288-18948378 GCA_009741485.1 Malurus cyaneus samueli | reverse complement strand
AAAAAAAAAAAAAAAAAAAAAAAAAAAAAAAAAAAAAAAAAAAAAAAAAAAAAAAAAAGGAAAGGGGAAAGAAAGAAAAAAAAAATTTATCGTGGGCAAAAGCGTTTTTTTCCCTTGGCCTGCAAGCCTTTTTCAAGAGCCCACCTTGGGAGGAAAAACGCCCTTTGCCTGGAAAAGGAGAAAGTACCCCCCCGGGAAAAACAAAAATGTGCCCTTGGAATTGCCGTAACAAAGTTGGCGTTTTTCACCCTTAAAAAAGTGAGAAATGAAACAGTACTGTAGGCCCCTTGGAAATGGATTGTTTGTTCTCCTCCTTACTTGTTAATAATTCTCTGGTGCTAGCGGATGGGTCTCATATGCGAGCAGGAGCTGTGGGTGTTACAGGCCAGTGCCAGCTGCCTAATTCTTCTAGCGACTGCTCTGGATTTCTCAGAGCTTTGGATTCGGGATAAAGCAAAAAAATGCGATTCCAAAGAAAAAACTTCCACTTCCCAAAAAAAAAAAAAAAAAAAAAAAAAAAAAAATTTGAAGTTGTCCATGCAGGAGGTAAAGGATTCAACACATTTCTCTGCTTTACTGATCCAGAGCCAGAACCACCCAGTGCAGCTGGAGGTGAAACACATTCACTGTGCATGGCCAGAGAGGGTTCAGGGAGAGCATTATTGCTCAGCCAAGTGGAGCTCCCAGCACTGCAGAAATCAGAGAGAAGCGCAGCTGGCGAGCGACTTGTTAAGCCATAAAACAGTCGTGTTCATTTGTACCACGGCCTACACACCAGGGCGGTGGGAGGGAAAAACCCTTCAGAACATAACAACAGTCAAACCATAGCTAATTTAACCAGCCGCAAGCAGGCCGGGGCTGGGAAAACACACTTTCCCAAGGACAATGACTGAAAAGCCACTGATTTTTATTCACACCTTCCTGAGAAATGGGAGCACTGAATTTTAGGGTCCTCTCGATCTGGAGACCTGCTTTCTGTTAAATGCGTAAGAAAGCCTTTCATTCTCCAGCTAAAGCACGACAAAAAGCAAGAGGACAAAGAAGAAATGGCCTGAAGTTGAGCCAGGGAGAGTATTCAGGATGGATTTGGGGAATTCTCTCTGAAGGGGTCCAGGCATGGAGACTAGCCCAAGGCAGTGGGGAGTCCCAGCCCTGATAGTGGTTCTAAAAGTGGAGATGGAGCACTGGGACAATCGCTCAGTGGTGGCCTGGGTAACCTCATGATCCTTAAAGGGATTTCCAACCTTAATGATTCCCTGATCTAAAATTACTCAAATTTGTAGCCTCTCTATAGATTGTATACTTGTTTAGAAGAGTGGAACCACCCTCAAACCCAGCTTGGACAAGGCTGATAAAACCAACTGCCAACGAGCTGCAAATGGCTCTAAAAACATGGTTCAAACCATTCAAACTTATCTGTGCTGAGGGCACCAGTCAGGCAATTTTACCTTCATTTAAAAATTTGTGCTTTTTGTATTCTGTTTAATCAGAAGCAGAAATTAAGGTGATACCATTATACACAATAAAAAATATGAGGGAGAATATATAATATATATATGATATATATTTCTTTGGGGTTTTCAGCTATTCAGAGTCTGGAATTTGCTGCAGGTAAAACAGGACAAATAATCTTCACTCCCCTGCCCTGATGTAGGGGCATTAAAAAACAAAACAAACAGAAACAGTAAAACGAGAAAAGGCATCAATAAAAGCAAAAATCTCACAGCTAAAGCTGCGAAAATCTTTAAGTTTTTTGAACCTTCCTTAAGCCAAAAACACAGATTAATTTTCAAAGTTGAGATGAATGTTATTAAATCTGAAAGTCCTGTCATGATTTGTGCCTTGGTGCTGTCACTGCTTCCCTGATCTCTCTTCTGCCTGGTTTTGGTGTTCTTTTGGGGCATTTCCTTCATCCCTCTAGAATTTTACTTTTATGTTACCTTAACTACTGAGGAGACAAACCCTACAGTGCAAATTTGTCCTGAATGGGCAGATGGAAAGCAGAGTTTGAAGTTCCCAAATGAAGCAGCGTCTCTTGAAGAGCAGGAGCACGAAGGCAGCGCTGTTGTGTGAGGGAATCTGTAATTTACAATAACTGAGTAATGATGTGCTGAGGATCTAATTAGATCTCATTTGCTTATGTAAGGGAGCTGAATTAAAAAAGATCAATATTCACTCCACACCTAGTGTGCAAAACAATTAGTTTAATTGACAAAAAACCCTCCTGCTTCGGCTAATTACATAAAAATGACCTAATACTCATGCAAATTAGGATTATTAATAGTACACGAGTATTTTTAATTGTATAAATCATCTTTACCTGTGAAGTGGTATTTTCTCTGTAAACTTAGGGATTTAAATGTTAGGAAAATTTGATTTATCCTTGTTTTCAAAAAGTTCTGTGTTTCTAAATTCGGAATGAAGCCATTTCTCTCACACTGAGGTGCTGTGGAAGCAGTGCAGCTTCTGAATTTACCGTTCTGACCATCCAACCAATTAATCAAAAAATAAGAGGACAAGGAAATGTGATGTCCTGACAAGTTTGGTGTGGATGATGTGGATAATTTCCCATCATTGCCAGAGCAGACAGTGTTGGGATGGGAGACAGGGCTCCTGCACAGAAATTCGGAGCACAAAAATCAGGTTTCTGCTCTGAAATATCTCTGATGGAAACTCCTCAGTCAATGAGAACAGAAACCTTAATTTGTGATTTTAATCTCTAATGAGGCTGTGCTGGCCTCTCCACAGCCTGATGGAGTGGCAGGACTGCAGCTTTAAATTATTTTCTGATTTAGAGAGAACTGCCTCGACAGGAAGGCACAACTTTGTCCCTCCCCATCACAGGAGGACAGGGATGGAGGGAAGGGCATTTTTAGACTCTTGGGCCTGTAGGGAACCAGCTCCTGGCTGAGCTCTTCCTTCCCTCTGCGGGGACTGTATGAAATTCAGAAATGCTTTCCTCATCCTGAGCTGCTGCCATGGATCTTCCCAAACTCTTGGAGAGCATTGTCTGACAAAGCCTCATCCCATCGCTGCTCACTGACCCTTCTCCAGTGGAGGGAAGGGCTTCCTGTGGGATCTTTGGGTTGGATGGGACCTTAAAATCATTCCTGTCCACCCATCCCTTGTCCCGAGGGTGCCTCCACCCCGTCCAGACTGGCCCTGGGACATTCCAGGGATCCGAGGCGAGGCAGGAAATTCGTGCAAATCATCAATGTGCCATATTTTGGCATTTTTACAGACCATACACACATTTCCTAGGATGCTCAGACATTGCCACCAAATAAAGGCATTATATTCCTTTATATTATAAACAGGATAAACAGCAATATCGTTATTTTTCTTTTTTCTCTTTCCTCCCTCCTCAGGCCAGTCCCGTTGAGCAAGGCCACCCATCCCTGGAAAAGACGAACTTCATAAAACCCCCGTGTGACTCCTTTCGCATACTGTCCCATACATCATAATATATCCTTCTATTCCACACAGATCACAGCCTGCTGAGTTCTCCCAAGTCCCTGCAATCCACCAAGATTTTTTTTATTATTATTTTTTTATAATATATACAAAGGTCTGAATGCAGTTAATAGATTTTTACCCTGCAGAGAACAAAATCCTCTGCAGAACAGTTGGCATTTTCTGGCTTACAGCACTGTATGGTAATGTAAATGTCAGGACAGCATAAGGTAATAATTATGAAATCATATTTTGCTGCTTTAAGGAACTAAAAGGTTTCTAAAAAGTAAATAAAACTTGTCTTTTCCGTTGTGAGCTCTCTCAGCCAGTGACTCTATTTTCGTGTGTTTGTGGACATTATTTAGTGCTGTCTGAATGCAAATGGTATTTATTGGAATAATAAAAGCTGTTTCCTAGTTATCCTCTCATAAAATCTTATGGTGTTCACTACCTACAGCATTCCAGCTTCCCAGCAGGACAAAAGCTGCAGCTTTGGATGCAAACTCTGTCTCATTTTCCTGAGAATAAAATCATCACAGAATGGTTTGGGTTGGAAGGGACCTTAAAGATCTTTTGTTTCCACATCCAGCCATGGGCAGGGATACTTCCAGGGATCCAGGGGCAGCCACAGCTTCTCTGGGCATCCTGTGCCAGGGCCTGCCCACCCTCACAGGGAGGAATTTCTTTCCAATATCTATGTGCTTAATTCCTAAATATTATATCTATCTATTAAATATCTCAACATGCCATATTGGTTAAACCACTCTTTATTCCAGAAAATTGACTGAGCCACGTAGTTCAGTTCTCTCTCTTTCAGGGGAATGAATGTTGTTTTCAGCCTTTTCACCTTTTGCTAAAGGCCAGCAGCAGCACTTTAGAGCTTCATATCTCCCAAAAAAAAGGGACAAAAATGGTAAATCTCTTCTAATATTGTTGGTTTGTCTTATTAGGTTAGACCAAGAAATACAGGTAGAAACAGGTGGAATGTACGCTGCTTCATTCCTCCTCCTGTTTAGGGGAAATATTTTCCATAAACCTGCCAGTTTCCCAAATATTTACATTTTTTTAAGCTTTTTTGAGTCATCTCCTCATCAGTCTCAGATGGAGCCATGACCTGCTGCACTCCTGTGTGAGGCTGTCTCTGGGGAAGCTGCGTTTGTCTGAGGAATCTCAAACTTCTGCTGCCGCTCTGCAGGCTCCAGACTCTGAAAATTCACAGCATTTCCTCCCACTGGGATTGTAGACCTCTCTGCTTCTGCTTAATGTGGAGCCAGGCAGGGTTTTGGGGGTTAAAGCTGGTGCTCAGCATTAAACACGTGTCCAAATCTGCTCTGTGACCATCTCTAAATGTGTTTGATTATTCAGTGTTTGCATCTCTAAAGTACTTTTAACTGCCTAAGCATGGATTCTGTGAGTCTCTGGGAGCAAACCAGGCTATACTGGTGGGGAAGTGAGACCCTCCAAAGTGTGGACTCTAAAGCTGCCTGGGGGGGTGAGGTGGGAGTTGGTCCCTTTTCCCAAGTGACAGGAGGAGAGGAAACAGCTTTGAGTTGTACCAGGGAAGGTTCAGATCAGACAGAGGGAAAATTTCTCATGGAAAAATGTGTCAAGCTCTGGCACAGACTGAGCAGGGAAGTGGTGGAGTCCACCCCTGGAAGAGCTGAGAAATGTCTGATTCTGTCACTTGTCACATGGTTTGGTGTTGAACATCCTGGTGGTGCTGGTTTGTGTTTAACTCCTAATTTAGAGTTCTTTTCAACCTTAATGACTTTTGACGTCCAGTTTCACCTTTTCCTCCTTGTGCCATCTGTGTAGGACCTGCACGCTGCTCCTTGGAGCAGAATATTCACAACAATCATTGGTATCATTAAAAACACCATAAAGTTCTTCACAAGCAACAGCTCATCCAAATTCTGAGCCAGGCATATCCTGATTATCTCCCAAGCATGAAAATAAATTCTCTCAGCTGTTTAAAAAGACAGAGTATTCACATGTTTCGTGCCCAGAGGGAGTTTCTGGAACCGGCATTTGGATTGAGGTGGAGATGAACCTGTGCAAACGCTCTGGGCAGTGAAATCTGCTTGGCTCTTCTGTGAGCACAGTCAAGATGCTCAAAATTGTAACATGACTGGGGGAGCCATTAATCTGTGGTTTGAACCCTTCAATTAATGGTGTACACACAAAAAAAAAAAAAAAAAAACCAACTTTAAAATGCAAACCAGGACTGAATTCAAAGGCATAAACAACATCTTCAGTTACTGAGGTGAAAATATCAGCAAGAAAAATTTGGCCAAGGACAGAATAAGTGTTTCTCCAACAAGAGTTTAAGTTGTTTCTGAAACAATGAGAGGGGGGAGAGTTTTGTGTGTATGGGAGGGGGTGGCCTCTAAAACACTTTTACAGCCTGCAAAGAGTAAATCAGAATTAATGACTCTGCTTGTTGATTGGGAGCTGCATCTTTTTTATGTCTGTAAATAAGAACAGATGTGTTGTTGCTTGGAACAGTTCTGATGAGGGATTTTCCAAACATAATCTATGTTTGTGGGTATGATTGGTCTTGAGAAAGCAGTATTTTCTGTCAAATCAAGAACTGTCAGATCTGTGTGCTGCCTTCCAGTGAAAACAAAAAATGCAGATTTGTACAATGCATGGGTGGTTGGAGGCTGGATCAGTATCTAAAGTCCAACCTCGATTCATGATCTCAGCACAGGTAACGAGGATAAGGATTTCACTTGGAGCACCCCAGGTCCTAAGTACTCCCTGGATTGCTCCCATGGAGCATTCAAATATGAAATAGGGTTATCGCAGGCTTAGTCACCTCGGCCTTATGGTTTGCTGTCTGTGTTTTCTCTGATTTGGTGGAGAACTTTCGGAAAAGTGTGCACAGACTGTAATCTCAATCTATAGGAATTGTGCATTCTCAGATATGAAGGTGATGGGCAGATGCAGATGGGATTTTGGGGAAGAAAATCCTTCCCTGGAAGGTGGTAGGCCCTGAAAACACTTTCCATTCCCTTTCATAATAATTGCCCCTAAAAATTACCAACAAAAACATCCTTAATCCTTTCTAGAATAAAAATATTGTTAATTTTAGGGATATCTTTTAGTAGAAATACAAAAAAATTCTAAAGATTCACAGTTGGGATTTTCATCAGAATGTTTCTTATTTCATTGGTAATTTTTAAAGATTATTATATTTTAACAACAAAAACCCCCCAAATGTTCAATTCGTTTTGGATGCCAAATTGGTCAAGCTCAGTGGAAATGGCTGTCACGGACACAAAGCTTTGGCAGCAGTCACAAATAAAAGGCTTAAATTTCATTTAAAATGGATTACCTTCAATGAGAAATTGGAATCTTTTCTTTTGAAATCTCCTGCTGATGCGCATGGGAACACACAATGACAATTCCCTTCATCAGAGGGAATTTTCTGCTCATCCATTACAGTGCATTTTCAGAGGATTTTATTACTGAACTTGATCTGCATGAAAACAGAGGCCTTTGTTCTGTAGGGATTCATGGGATCCAGATGTTTTGTTTCTGACGGAAGTTTCATAATCCATTTAGATGACATATGTGTTGGGCTGTGGCTACAATGGTGACAAAGAAGGATTATCACTTCTGTGAGGGATAAAGACAGCAGAACACCGAGAGATTCCCATAAAACAAAGGCTGTGATTTCCACACAAATTTTATTCCATCAATAGCAATTTTGTAAGAGAGAAAGGAAAAGCAGAACTAAGAGTGGGCAGATAGATCTGCTGATCACAGGTAGGGAGGGAGGTTCTGCAGGAGTTAACAGACTCTCGGCGTGCATCATCACTGCAGAAATAAATCCAGTGACTACCCAAAGAGGGGGTCTGAGACTTTACATTCACAATTGGGTATAATAATGTGATGAAATCATTCACCTTAAGGTTGCGTATTTTTTGAACAGCTTTAACAGACTAGGAGGATGTTTTTTTGTTTGGGTTTGGTTTTTTTGTTGCTGCTTCATGAAACTTTGGATAATTTTGTCAGGAGAAGGAAAGCAGTATGAATGGAATCTACTGAAATGGTAATCATACTGGACTGGCACATCTGAAACGTGAATGGAATCCAATGTTTGAAGGGCATTAAAATCACCCCCACCTCCTATTCCTCTTGTCCTCACTGCTGTCCCTGAAAAAGCTCAAAAGGACTGCCGTCTAAATGGAGCTAACAGTGGCTGAGATGATGCAAAAAAATATCTGTAACACAGGGAGCTAAAATAGCGGAGTTTCAAATATTGCTAGGTATGATGCTGAATGCTGAAAATGCAAGAATGTGTTTAGGAAGGATTTGGGCTAACTGCTACGTCTCGGGAATCTTCATTTCTTGGAGCTGCTCTGGCTGTGTGAATCCCATACTCAAGACCACTTGGCTCCTGCACAGATCAATGCCAGGGCATCCTCATCCTCCCCCAGCTTAAAACACAAAAAGTAACTCTGGACTCTTTTATCCTCCATCAGGTCCAAAAAATGATTAACATTTATTATGGAGCCACTTAACGGCCGTGGACCATCCAGTCAGAGGAGATTTATCTCTCCTCCCAGCAGCTCAATGTGGATGTATATTCTCCCCAGGGTCCCTGGTCCAGTGAGTGGCCAAAATGAGCCCGTCAGAACTCCCTCACTCTCAGCAAACTCCAGACCGGTGGCTACTTGCAGATTTTAATCTGATTATCTTGTCAAGGAGAACGCCAATGCCAAACCGAGCTGCACCCAGCAAATCTGTGCGAGGGTCCTGCCCGTTGAAAAACTCCTCTTTCCCTTCTGCCCTGAGCTGTCAGAGCTGCTGGCTTTGCTGGGCAGGGTTTGTGTGACTCTGGTGTTAACATTTGGGTACAGAACAGAGCAGATCTCTGTCAGATCTTTGGCTTTGGGCTGGCATTACTGGAGCAGCGCTGGGACTTTCTTTTTTATGGTTAGGAAATATTGAATGGTACACCTTCAGTGTGTCCTTGTGTGAGCCCAGATTCAGAGCACTGAGGGTTTGGGCTGAGGAATACACCTTGGCATTGGCTCTACAGTGCACGTAACTGCTGGTTTTTATAATAAATTGAATTTCACATATTTTGGGTCTAAGTTACAGAAGGTAACAGTGAGCTCACAGCTCCATGGCATGGCAAATAATCAGCTAAAATGAGTGTGCTTCAGGAAATCAGTCAGAGACAACATTTTCTCAAAGCTGGTGCTCTTAACAATCTCTTGTGCTCTATTAATTCTTTGACAATGAAGAATCGATCCTTACTTAGGTTGGAGTCACTGCGTATGAAAGCCTCTCATTTTATGAGGTATGTGCTATCCATCCTGGAAAAAGAGCCACTAAAAATCTTGACTACAAAATTTGCTTTCTCTGCGATTTAAGGTTTGACAAAAGCAGTTGACCCAATATTTCCTCTGCTCAGAAGGCAGGGGAGCAACCTTTAATTCCATGGCAAGCAAGCGATGGACATCTTCCTTTTTTTGCCTTTTGCTCTGTGCTTTTTAGAGAGCAGAGGGTGACCTCCTCCTCCCAAGCCTGTGCTGGAGCTCTTGTAACACAGGATGGTTTTAAATCATTCCCTTGCCCATTTGCCATCTCAGCAGAAGGTGGGGACTGGCTCTTGTGCTCAGATGTCATCCACAAAGATGCTCCCCTGTCTTTCTCTTGGTCAGGAAAAGCAGGAGGGAATGGCTCAAAGCCCAGCAGGAGTTTGGCCTGATCCATCAATTCTTGTCTGCAGCCAAGTTTTTGCAGATCCTTGCGACGATCCCAAGCTTTTCCCAATTCAGTGCGCCTCATCAGCAGACTCCAGGGGCTTTCTGCTGCTTCATTTCCATTTCTCTGCTGTCCCACCTGCAATGTTTGTTTGTGTTGTTTGGTGTTTTTTTTTTTCTTTTGGGCTTTTTTTTTTTTTTTTTCCTGGGAAGCAGGGCAGCTCCAAGCACGCTTTATTTCTGCGCTGCTCTTTGGAAGTGATAATAAATTGACATAAATTGTATTAAAAAAGGCAGGGGAGCTGTCGCTGATGCCACACCAGTTGAATGTGTTGAGCCTCAGTGGCATCAGAAGAGAAAGAAATGATGTGCTTTGTGCCCATTAATCAGGACGTTCCAGCAGCCCAGGCAAATTGGTTGATGGTGTTGTTCACAACCAACGCACCATCAGGAGCATCCCACATTCACGTTAATGGAGCCACTGCTATGACAAGCCAAGCCTTCTCAAGTGCTGAAATTGTTAATTATAGGGAGTGCTTCCCTGGCATTTTCCTTGGAGAGCTGCTTGCACAATATTAAGCTTTCCCAGTGCATCTGGTGAGGCAACGAGTTTTTCCTGTGGGAAACTTTGTGCTCATTGGTATTCCCGTGCCAAGCTCCTGACTCCTTAGGAGAGACCTTGGGGTTGGAATTGATGATCCTGGAGTTCTTTTCCACTTCAGCTGGTGCATTCCAACCTTTCATTTCCTCCCATTCCTGCCCAAGGCCACCCTTCCCTCCAAGGGAGGTGGGCTGCCACCAGGAGCTCAGAGCTGAGATGACAACCTCCTGTAGTCCCACCCAAGCCACAGGGAATAAGCTGAAAACCTGTTGGGAAATTTGTCATGGGGTTCACTTTTCCTCCCATAATATGACAGCCAAGTTTCTGGAGCTTGTGGATTTTCGAAACCTTATGACAACAATGCAGCACAGCACTGAGAAGAGACCAGCACGGAGCTGGCAGAGCTGTGGGGACTGCAGGTAATTAGTAGATTTGTCAGAAAGGTGAATCAACCAAGGTCAGCAATTTAAAGCTGTCACTGGTTGATTCATGCAGGATCTGTACTCGAGGTGCTAGAACTGTTCAGGGAGGCAGAGACGGCTCTAAATGCCTGTTTGTGTCACGAGAAAAATGAATAAAACTGAAAATGAATGTTTGTGTCCCTTTGTGCTGCACTGAGCTGAGAGTAGAGGCTGGGATAACCACACCGGCTGGGAAGTGACGGGCAGAGGTAAAATAACAAAAACAGGGGAAAAGGCAGGATGTGCAACCCTGTTTGGTACAGAAACAAATCCATCGGCCAAGGCTGGGGTTTGCAGGGCTGCTGTGGCCACCAAGAACACAAAACTGGCCTGACACGAGTTCACTCAGAGACTCGCGGATGGAGGCTGAGAGAGGCTGACATCCAAAGCAGCTGCTGCCTCTTGGCCCCCACACAACAAAACTCTGCTTTCAAACATAACTCCTGCTGTCTGGCTCTGCATGTTTTGACGTGGCGTTGTGTTTTCCCTATTTACCTTCTGCTGTCCATGGCTGTGAAAAGCTCTGGACCCCTCACTGACCCCTCTCCCCGGTGCTGCACGATGCAAATCATCACTGCCTCTCCTGCTTTTCATCCCAGACGAGGCTGGCTCTGGAATTGCTCCCGCTCTAACTATTCCTCTCCCAAGGCTATCAATTTGTTTTCAATTGTCTCCACCTGTTGCTTGGCTCAGGTATCCCACGGTTTTGTCGCTAGGATCCACCCCTTAATTATGATGCTTCCCAGAGCTCAAGGAAAACACGGGCACCCCGAAGCATCTTTCACGAGCAGGATCCCATTATGGGTTGTTTTGTTTTGCCAGAGGTTTTTGGCAGCAGCAAAGCAGGTTTTCGTC
>CM019225.1:18839288-18929381 GCA_009741485.1 Malurus cyaneus samueli | reverse complement strand
AAAGAGAGAGATGAGCCGAATAAATCTTAAAATATTGCATAAATTGGTGTTCCAAAGGTTGGTGCAGCAGGTTGCTGGATGGAAAACCCCTGAAAACTGGAAATGGATAAAATCCAGGGGCAGGGAAAGCCACACTCATGTTTTTCCACTCTGGTTCACGTGCTGGATGAGACATTTTCCCTTTCCATAGGATTAATGTCTGGTCTGTGTTTTCCAGGAGAGGGGCAGGAGCAGGCAGTTGCCATCCTTGAACAGTTTAAAACATCCAGAGCAGGGGTGCAGACTTTCCTTGAGCTCCCTGTGAGTATTTTATTGTCATAATAAGCCATCTAAGGAGAAACTTTCTCCTTGAGGGTTTAATAAAGACTGAAAAGAGGTTGTACGCAGCCTTGATCACAAAATTTGTAGTGTAATAAGGGCAGGAGGAGAGGATAAGCAGCAAAACCTATGTTTGTATGAAAAACAGTGAAAAAAACACAATGAAGTCACTCTTTTCATGTTCTGCTCCACAGCCTCTTGATAAAAGTGTTAAGAAAATAACTTTTGTATGAGGCAGATCTCGGTCACCTTGGTGACAGAGTGGCCGCCGCTAAATTGCACTCTGGATAACCTACAATTTTTTACTCTTTCTACTTTGATATATTAATACTAAAATATTGATGAACACTTTGTCTTATCTATCTTCCCTTTCTTCCTAGCAGACAGAGAAAGCAAAAAAAGAGCTGGAGCAGAGGGTTTTCTGCTCTTGCTGTGGTTCAGGCAGTCGAAGCTTTGATTTGTGTGACCCAGGAATGTTTGGGGCAGGAGGGCTGAGTAAGAGATGGAATGAAAGCAAACCTTAAATCTCTTAGTAAAATGCTTGTTCTGCTCTTTCTTTCTGCTGAGGGGATAAGGGGAAAAAAAAAAAAAAAAAAAGAAGATAAACAGCAGAGCCATTACAAGCTGGCCCGAGTCCAAACCCTCAGTTACATCTACGCCTTTAACTCTGCCTGAGAAAGTCATTTTAAAGAAATACAGTTATTACATGCATTAGTCCTCGCATCCTGGGAGGTACATCTGTACTCCCATTTTCTGGATCCTCAAGAATGTTCCTGAAGGCTTTTAAATCCAGGGAAGACCAATCTGAGAGAAGTCTCGCTGCAATCCTTTTCTTTTTCCCATCTTCGCAGGCAGAAAAAAAAATCTGCGAGAGGATCACAAGCTGTGCTTTAAAAAACAGGAAAACTGAGAGAGAAAATTTGAAATGGTCTGTAAAAACACTGCAGGCAGGGAATTTGACAGGAGCAGAGCTTCCCCTTAGAACAAAGTGTGATTCACTTCTCGAGCTCTGCTCTCTAATCTGTGTTTTCCGAGAACACAGGCCGTGGGCTCAGCTGTGCAGAATTGTTGTGGCTTCCCTGATTTCAGTGGGAATGGCTCATTTTGGTGCTGCTGAAAGTGGGAGCGAGCAGGATGAGTGTGCCCAGCCTTCAAAACACACCCCGAATCATCCACTTGATTCTGGTAATGTCTTATTAGCGTTCCACTGATGAAACTCAGCGCTGCTGTTCCCACTTTACATCAATGAGAGCTGAGACAGGAGCGAGTCCAGCATCGCTAATCACTTGGATTCTGTTTTTGGGCATGGGGCTGCAATGTGATCAGAGGTAATTGCCCAGTGTTTGGTGTTCTGACGCTCAAAATCAGCTGAAATTGAACTCTTTCTCCTCAAGTGTTTCTCAGTAAAAGCCTCTCGATTTGTTTGGACTCAGGACAAGACCACAATTATGTTCTGTGTAGTGACTGATCCAAAGGCCAGTGGTCAGCTGGTGCTGCTGGTCCTGCTGATGCCTCTGGAATGTCTCTGGACCTGCTCCACGTCTCTTCCCCTGCTCCTGGCGTTGCAATTCCAGTCTGGGCCATGCTCAGTGTGCCATCTGTGTGCCCTCTGGTCTGGCTCCTCTCTTTGTGCTTTTCTCCAGGCAGAGGCAGACAATCAGCAGGGCTGGGGATGGGCACTTGGGCCCCTGGAGAAGGTGCCCCCCATGACCCTGACCCAAGGCAATCTCCAAATTCTTCCAGGCAGATGGTTTGCCTCAATTATTGGAGAAATGTGAATTCAAACACAGCCCTCGGTGCTTTATAAATGGAAGGAATGAGAAGATCCATAAAATTGCTTATTGTGGTAAATACTGTGTTTGTTTTCTCTGTGCAGTATTCCCCCAAATGAGCTGTGAGGGACTGGAATCACAGAATTTATANCGATGCAAATCATCACTGCCTCTCCTGCTTTTCATCCCAGACAGGCTGGCTCTGGAATTGCTCCCCTCCAATATTTCCTCTCCCAAGGCTATCAATTTGTTTTCAATTTCTCCACCTGTTGCCTTGGCTCAGGTATCCCACAGGGTTTTGTCCTAGGCATCCACCCCTTAATTTATGATGTTCCCAGCTCAGGAACACGGGCACCCCGAAGCATTTTCACGAGCAGGATCCCATTATGGGCTTGTTTTGTTTGCCAGAGGTTTTGGCAGCAGCAAAGCAGAGTTTTCGTCTCTATTTGCTCCGTGCTAACCTCGCTGTGAGCTGGTTGTTATTGCCCTGCATAAATCTGAATTCTTGGAGCGATTTTCTGATATTTTGGTTTTCTGTGAGCACCCAGTGCCCATCACAGGCTGAGCAAACGGCCAGGATGGGGGAGAGCCCCTGAAAAAAGGGCTTTGCAGGTGATGGTTTCCACATAATTCACCTGCTTTTCCTGTGGTTAACCTTGAAAATTACTCTGGAAGATAATGGAAGGAGGCCAAGTTTTGTGTTCTGTGGTGTGGATTTCAAAAAGCAGGAATTAACTCAGGGGCAAGCTCTGGGAAATAAGCTGAAATCCCATGGATAAAAAGAGGAGAAAAACAGTCTGTCCTCTTAGCCAGGGCTCAAAGCTGCTGCTGGACTGTCTTAGAGACTGGGATGAGAATAGCAACTAAAGTATCATGGAATCACCTCTGTGCTTGGCTGTTGAGGCTTTTCAGGCACAGAGCTGAAATAAATCTTAAATATTGCATAAATTGGTGTTCCAAAGGTTGATGCAGCAGGTTGCTGGATGGAAAACCCCTGAAAACTGGAAATGGATAAAATCCAGGGGCAGGGAAGCCACACTCATGTTTTCCACTCTGGTTCACGTGCTGGATGAGACATTTTCCCTTTCCATAGGATTATGTCTGGTCTGTGTTTTCCAGGAGAGGGGCAGGAGCAGGCAGTGCCATCCTTGAACAGTTTAAAACATCCAGAGCAGGGGTGCAGACTTTCCTCTGAGCTCCCTGTGAGTATTTTATTGTCATAATAAGCCATCTAAGGAGAAACTTTTCTCCTTGAGGGTTTAATAAAGACTGAAAAGAGGTTGTACGGCAGCCTTGAATCACAAAATTTGTAGTGTAATAAGGGCAGGAGGAGAGGATAAGCAGCAAAACCTATGTTTGTATGAAAAACAGTGAAAAAAACACAATGAAGTCACTCTTTTCATGTTCTGCTCCACAGCCTCTTGATAAAAGTGTTAAGAAAATAACTTTTGTATGAGGCAGATCTCGGTCACCTTGGTGACAGAGTGGCCGCCYCTAAATTGCACTCTGGATAACCTACAATTTTTTACTCTTTCTACTTTGATATATTAATACTAAAATATTGATGAACCTCGTTGTCTTATCTATCTTCCCTTTCTTCCTAGCAGACAGAGAAAGCAAAAAAAGAGCTGGAGCAGAGGGTTTCTGCTCTTGCTGTGGTTCAGGCAGTCGAAGCTTTGATTTGTGTGACCCAGGAATGTTTGGGGCAGGAGGCTGAGTAAGAGATGGATGAAAGCAAACCTTTAATCTCTTAGTAAAATGCTTGTTCTGCTCTTTCTTTCTGCTGAGGGGATAAGGGGGAAAAAAAAAAAAAAAAAAGAAGATAAACAGCAGAGCCATTACAAGCTGGCCGCAGTCCCACAACCCTCAGTTACATCTACGCCTTTAACTCTGCCTGAGAAAGTCATTTTAAAGAAATACAGTTATTACATGCATTAGTCCTCGCATCCTGGGAGGTACATCTGTACTCCTCAATCTTTCTGGATTACCTCAAAATGTTTCCTGAAGGCTTTTAAATCCAGGGAAGACCAATCTGAGAGAAGTCTCGCTGCAATCCTTTTCTTTTTCCCATCTTCGCAGGCAGAAAAAAAAAAATCTGCGAGAGGATCACAAGCTGTGCTTTAAAAACAGGAAAACTGAGAGAGAAAATTGAAATGGTCTGTAAAAACACTGCAGGCAGGGAATTTGACAGGAGCAGAGCTTCCCCTTAGAACAAAGTGTGATTCACTTCTCGAGCTCTGCTCTCTAATCTGTGTTTTCCGAGAACACAGGCCGTGGGCTCAGCTGTGCAGAATTGTTGTGGCTTCCCTGATTTCAGTGGGAATGGCTCATTTTTGGTGCTGCTGAAAGTGGGAGCGACAGGATGAGTGTGCCCAGCCTTCAAAACACACCCCGAATCATCCACTTGATTCTGGTAATGTCTTATTAGCGTTCCACTGATGAAACTCAGCGCTGCTGTTCCCACTTTACATCATGAGAGCTGAGACAGGAGCGAGTCCAGCATCGCTAATCACTTGGATTCTGTTTGGGCATGGGGCTGCAATGTGATCAGAGGTAATTGCCCAGTGTTTGGTGTTCTGACGCTCAAAATCAGCTGAAATTGAACTCTTTCTCCTCAAGTGTTTCTCAGTAAAAGCCTCTCGATTTGTTTGGACTCAGGACAAGACCACAATTATGTTCTGTGTAGTGACTGATCCAAAGGCCAGTGGTCAGGCTGGTGCTGCTGGTCCTGCTGATGCCTCTGGAATGTCTCTGGACCTGCTCCACGTCTCTTCCCCTGCTCCTGGCGTTGCAATTCCAGTTGGGGCCATGCTCAGTGTGCCATCTGTGTGCCCTCTGGTCTGGCTCCTCTCTTTGTGCTTTTCTCCAGGCAGAGGCAGACAATCAGCAGGGCTGGGGATGGGCACTTGGGCCCCTGGAGAAGGTGCCCCCCATGACCCTGACCAAGGCAATCTCCAAGATTCTTCCAGGCAGATGGTTTGCCTCAATTATTGGAGAAATGTGAATTCAAACACAGCCCTGGTGCTTTATAAATGGAGGAATGAGAAGATCCATAAATTGCTTATTGTGGTAAATACTGTGTTTGTTTTCTTCTGTGCAGGTATTCCCCCAAATGAGCTGTGAGGGACTGGAATCACAGAATTTATATAGTTGGAAAAGGCCTTTAAGATCATCAAATTCAGCCATAAAACCAACACAAAAATGTTCCCCATGAAGAAATTCACCTGCAGGATGAGAACTTCCCAAAAGTTCATTCTTGATTCTTCTTTATGTCACTTAATACTAAATATTCATTGTAGTAAACTAAATTCTATGTCATAAAAAATTGTTTTCATTTGGAGGATTTATTCAAATCAGCACTGACCATTCCATGGGAAACATCCTGTGGCATTGCCATGAAAATTCTGGGATTCTTGGGAACTCACTGAGAGTTGGAGGGTGTTTATGTGAAAACTGTTCCAACACCAGGATCAGTCACTGCTGTTCATCTGTTTGAAATCAAAATCACCAGCAACAAAAAGATAGAGTTTGTTTAAATATTGTGGTTTAATATTGTGATGCCCTGATATTAACTGGAAATTTTAGCTTCACAGAACAACTTTCCTTATGATGTCAGCATGAAGCTTTCCCCCCTTACGTGCCAGGCAAAAAAAATCCTGTTTTTTGCTCTTATAAATTGTCCAATTCAAAGGTCAATAGTGGTATCATGTATCACAAGTCACTTGCCACGTCACCCAGAGCTTAAGGGCACGTGTTTTAATGTGATCTGTCAGCCCTGCTGAACAGATTTAGGACGTTCTTGTAATATATTAGCACTTTCCTTTTTAGACTCAGCTTTCAACCCAAATCGCGGTGGGAAATTGATTGCCAGCTCCGCAGCTCCCGAGTGGAACCGGCTTGCTGGGCATGAGTTACAGCCACAAAAACCTCAGCCAGATCCCGCATGGGCCCTGATAAATGGGACAGATTTTGTCTGTGGCCGTAGTTGTGTTCATTAGGATGAATTCTGCATTTTTGGGCTGCAGAAAAGCTCAGCTGGGCGGCCGGAATTCCGGAATTGCGCTCATCGCAGCGCTGTTTGCTTCCCTTTGTGCTGCGAGGCACGCAGAGCTCGAGGCACCGCTCTCCAACGTGCTGGAATCAGGATCAAACCTCCATTAAGATGCCAGAACACCCCTGCCTGTGCTTGCTTTCATAATTGCTCAAATTGAGAGGAACGGCAGAGCTCTTTGCCCGTGACCTCAGTGTCTCTGCTCACGTTTGGGTGTGAAAGGAGGGGTTATTTACTAATTGCTGTCGTGGGATCTTAGTTAAAAGGGGAAACTCGCTCTGCTGGGCTGACTGGGGTTGGAACTTGGCAGTAAAATCACCCCTTAGTGGTAAATAACAAGTGCCAAACTCACCCACAGCTCTACCTGGGACGGGAGTTCTCTGTTGTAAAATCTGGAGGAATAATGGCTCAGAGTCCATGAGTCAATCACACCCCAACAAGACTGGAACAGGATGATCAAATTCTCCAGCAGTTCATCATTAGACCCAGCTATTCCTGCTCCTCTTAGGAAGAACTATTTTTTAGTTCTGACAGATCCCATTTGCTCCCTGAGTCGCAGCTCAGGTATTCAGCAGCAGCACGGAAACAGGAATGTTCCCAGCAGTGGTTGTTATATCTGCAGGAATTATCTGACACAACCAAAACAAAGTCACTGCAAAATAACGTTGGCGTACATTTCTCCTGAAATTGTCTCAAAATAGCAATCATTTTGTGGAGTATAAATAACTTCAGATTATCTCACCCTTTCTAGTGGCAGCTGATGTCACCCTGCACAGAGTTTTGTGCAGATGTCTGCCTTAAATTACTATTTTTAAATGTTCCCTCACTATTAAATGCGTCTTTATGTACTTTTCCAATCGTTATTTGCTATTCATATTTTGTTTTCCACCACTCCATCATCTGAATCTTGCTACACAAAGGAACTGTTAAAAATAAACATCCAAAATTAATTCTGTTTGCAGAACGCATCAAATGATCTGAAAGGTGTTTGCAGGACTCGTTTTGGATTCTTGTCTTGATTGAACTTATTTTTGTCATAATCTTGTGGGTTTTAACCCACTCCAAAGCTTCTACTTTAGAAATTATCTGACAAACAGCTCTTAGCTGTTTCCCTCACGAAGTGCTGGCTGATTTAGTTGTTAACATGCTCCTATGAGCGAATAGGGTTTATTTTTTGGGTGGACTTTTCTTGTTTACATGTTACATGAGACACCATTATAAATACAAATGTAATTCTGTCCTGCCTACAACCTTCCCACGGGAATGCTGCAGCAGATGTGAGAAACCCCAGAATTATGCATTTCAAATGTTTCGTTTAGCTCAGGTTATCAGCTGGGATAACAAGGCCCAGCCCTGTTGGTTTTTCTTGGAATATTTGCAGTGTATTTGTCTATGGAAGTGGATGAAGTTTTGTCCTGCTACAACACTTCCAAAAGAGCAGCTGTGGCTGCCCCTGGATCCCTGGCAGTGCCCAAGGCCAGGCTGGACAGAGTTTGGAGCAGCCTGGGACAGTGGGAGGTGTCCCTGCCATGGCAGGGGTGGCACTGGATGGGATTTAAGGTATCTCCCAACACAAACCATTCTGGGATTCTGGGACTCCAAGATTCTCCAGAGTGGCAGTGATGAATCCAATTTCCCTGCACAGGGAACACATTCCCCTGGAGGTCAGGTGAATCCATTTCAAGAACCCAACTGTTCTCTGCCCAAGCACAATTTTAGGTTTTGGGATCTGACAAAACCCTTACCTTCTCTGTGTGGGGTTAAGGTCAGTGGTAGTTCCTCCACTGGGAATAATTCTCTTGGGATCACTTTTGGGTCTCTCCTGCATTTCCAAAGCTTTCACAAAACCCCAGCATGGATCTCTCTTAAACCTCAGGATTCCTTATTTCCTTGCAAGATGGCAAATCCTCCTGCTTACAAAACCAAACTATGTTTGTGGAACCAGTTAAACTGTGAGAAGAGACTTTTTTTTTTGTTGTTTTGAGAGGCGAAACGAGCAGAAAATGAAGATGTTAGAGATGGGCCCACTTTGCTGAAATGAAAAGCCTCTTGGCTAAGTTTACACAGAAGAACATTCCCTCACGGAGGAGATGTTCATGCCAAACCCAGCCACTGCTTCAAGCTCTGTTTCATCACTCCTGCTCTGCTTTCTGCTGCTGCTCTCTGCCTTTGTTCTGTCAGCTCAGCCTCTTCCAGGAGCTGACTGGAGGGCTCGGAAATCTTGTTAGGAACATAAAATCCTGTATGAACTGTCAGCAAGGAAATATTATTTGTTTATTTCACCATGAGAGTCCTCTCACCCAGCCAGTCCAGCAGAACCACACTCCAGCAGATTTTAAAGCCCTTTACCCTCTGTCACTTGTACTGGTTGGACCTTTCTGGCCCTGCTGTGACTGCACCTCTGACAAGTTTGGAAAGGGAAGACGAACAGAAATGTGTCCTTGACTGCAGATGGTCCTGTTCAGTTTCTGGTTTTGGGGGTTTTTGCTGCACTGGCTTTGTTCTAAAAGCACTTTTATTGGCATTTGGCCGTGGAATCATTTTGATTTCTTCCTTTTATTGCCACGAGTCTGCCATGGGGAGCAGAGGGGTGTGAGGCCATCCCCAACCTCAAGGGCTTTGCAAAGCTCACTCCAGTTTGCACTACACGATGTGCTCTCATAACTCAGGATTTAAATTCACCAGGCTACCAGGAGGAGAGTGCTGAGAATGGGGAGAAAGGTACATTAAATTTGGGGGGAGTGGAGGTCTCACCACAAGGGATTCTTTCGTTACTAAACCTGGGATTTTTCCCTTTTGGCTTTGCTGATGAAACTGAGGTGGGGCAGGACTGGGACAGTTTAGCTGGAGCTGATCCTTGTAAGGACAAAGCCCAGCTTTGCTCTAAGTTAGCAATCACAGCTGAGTTCTAAAACCACTCTCTGCTGAGTGGCCTTGCTTTCCAAGTCCCTTCAGTGAGTGACTCAGGCTCTGTGTTTTTAAGAACTCTCGCTAATATCTCATGTTTGTTTTGCTCCTGGCTAAAGCACAACCTTTCAAATCCCAGGGCTCTGCAAGGAAATTGGAGAAAACTGGTTTTTCTTGAGTGCCATAGGTCGTTTGTTCTCCCCAGACAGGTCTATTCAGCAACTTGTAGTCCTTAACTATCAATTATTTAAGAGTTGATGTACCAAAACTATTCTCTGGGGTCCTTAGCATAAGAACTGTGAGGCCCAACACAATAAAAGGGAGCCGTAAGACAGTGCAGGGAGTCACGAGATATAAGAGCATAGGTGGTTCATAAAAGCACAATGGAATTCATAAATCACGTTTAGACAAGTCCCCCCAATTCCTCAAACAGCCAAACACTGCTAAATGAGATTTTTATATTGGCTTGGGGGGACTGAAGTTCGGAGCTTCAAAGGAGGTGGTGTTTTCTTCTGTCACTGCTGACCTGAATACTTATCAATAATGAATACTGCATGAGGGCCCTGATGGCTCTGAAGTTGTTGTTGCTTTCCTCAGGAATAAACATTGATTTCCACCAAATTGGGTGTTTTCCTGTGATAGCAGGCAGGGCACGGCCTGAATTTGGGGAGGCTGTGCTTCTTTGTGTTGGAATCCACTCAGGATTATCCCTGATGTAAACTGAAAAAAAAAAAAACAGGAACAGAATGCAGGTTCAAGGAACGAACTTGCCCAAAAATATTTAAATCTCTTTTCAGAGTGGTAGCCAAGCAGTTTGGTGTCCAGGACAGAAGGTTATCCCAAAACATCAATAATTCCTTTCAAGAAGAGCCTCCCAAGAGAGAAAACCCAAGTGCCTTGTGCACAGCAGCCAGAAATTCCCAGGCATTGGGATTTCCTGTGGGATGAAGGTGTTTCCACCTTCCTGTGGAATTGGGAAAGGAAACAGGGCTCCTGAAAGGCTGTTAAAGAAAAACCCCAAAAGCAGCCAGGTAAATTGTGTCTCAAAATGAGAGTGAGCCTGCATTGTAATTGGAATTTGTTGTCCCCTGACAGCTCTGGCCAGAGCTCAGCACAAAGCAGAATGGAGTAAAAATATGCAGAAAATGCAGCAGTGCCCTCAGCACCCTTTTGGCCAAAGAACTGGAGCTGCTGCTTTGGGATGAGGCAGATGAGGAAGGGCCTGGGCAGGGAAATGAGGAAAATGCAGCTTGGCAGAGCTCTGTGTCAGAAGGAAGAAAAGGCAAGAGAATTTCACCTTTAGCTGTTTACCCCTTCACCCGGAGTTACCTTCTGCTGACCAATTCCTTCAGTTCACTCACCAACCAACCAGTCTTACCAAATGTTCTCTGAGATGCTTTAGGAACTGGGATGGAAGATGCTGGAGAGATTTTTTTTCCTTGGAAAGTGGGATTCTGATGGAGTGTTTTCCTCAAGGAAATTTGAAAGAGGGAGAGCAATGAAAATCCCGGCTCTAAGTTATGATTCCTTAAAGAGCAGTGGGTGCAGAATGTGCAGTTAAGCTGAGGACGTGATAAAGGGATGATGTTGCCTTTTTTTTTTTCCCAGCAGCAAAATTAACTACCAAACACCATCATTTTAAGACTATAAACCAGTGTAACCTATAAAAGATTTACTGGGAATCTAACTCGCCTTTTCGATATCTTAGTGAAAGAAATAAACATAAAACTGAAATCAGATGCTTTAGGATTTACGAGCTTGATTCAATTTTTTTCCCTTCTCCTAGTGACTGTTTTAACAGCCTATTAACATCTTCCCCACAGCAAATATATAACAAAATTGATATTACAGAATCAAGTTGGGATGGGTCCCACGAGTGTACTTAAATATACCGTAAACATCTCGAGCTATTCATCTGTATTATGGACTGGGTGTATAAAGTACATCTCTATAAATCCTCCTCAAGCAAATTCTTCCGAGCTCCTTTTGCGGCATAAAAAAACTAAAGCTCTGATCCTGCGGAGGGTTGAGTGCTCCTGCTGCATTCCCAGCTCCCCTGTGAAAGGATGCTCACAAAAGACTAATTTTCTCCCTTGCAAGCCGAAATCAGTTGTCACCGCGCTAAAAAGTCTTTAACAGATGATTTGTGTCGCGCTAATTTCTTATGTGTCAGACATGAGCGCCTCTAATTCGTGGCCAGGAGTGGAAGGGCCATTAAATGGTGCCAATAAAAGGAACACTCCGGGTGTTGTGCCCAGCACTGCTCTGCCATTTATCTGCACCCTGCCAGCTCTGCAGCGTGGGCTCGCCAGCCTGGGTGAGCTTTCTGTCGTGCCTCTTGGGTTTGGGCCTTATCCCTGGAAAAGGGAAGGAGTTGTGAGGAAAATTAATCCACAAACACCAGAGGTTTATGTTCAAAAAGGAGACAGAGGAGTCCTGTGAGTTTATTGGAATAAAGGGAGAGGCCATGGGACATTTCCATGGGGTCTCTCTCACTGCTGGAGGGTGCAGCCTCCTTTTTATCCCAATTTTCCAGCCCCATTTCCCTCTCTCTTTGCCCATTGCTGAGGTGCTTGAGAGGCCCAGACTCCCCAAATCCCCTAATACAAACCCCATTAATGTGCATCTCCCCCTTTTTATTCTTTGTGTTTCTGTTCTTTTTCTCTCAGCCCAGGGATTCAGCCCTGCCTTGGGTCAGTTCCAGTCTGTGCCAATGGGTGGAATTCCTCTGGAATTTGTGGTTCCATCATTGCTCCTTTCCCCTGTCAGTACCTGTCTTTATCCACCAGCAGAGCCCACAGTTTGTTTGTGAATACACCTCCCTCTCATTCCTTTCAAACTAAACTTTTTAATTAGATGACCCAGGGCCTAGAAAAATGCCTTTTTAAAAAGTTTTGACTGGAATTTTGACGAGGTTAAGCTCAGGGACAGCGTGCTAAAATAACTCCGAGACGTTGTTTGCATCAGCGGGTGATTCAGCGCCCGCCTCGCCTGCTCTCCTTCCCCTCCCCTGTTTGTTCTCGTACCTTTTACTGAGCTGAAGAGAAAACAATCCCAGAGCACCGAAGCTCTTTGGAACAGAAATAGCTGGGCTGCATCCAAAGTGGCGTAGTCAAGTGTTTGGAGAAGAGGATTTGTACAAAGGATTTAGCTTTGGCTGAGCTAATTCTGGCGTTTCCAAACAGTATTTTGATTTCCATACAATTAAGACAGGATCGCTTTGGAATCATTTGTATCGTGATGTCTCAGTTCCATTTTAGAATTGAAACTAAACTGCACAACTGGAGGTTTCCAAACTTTGTGCAGTAAAGCTGAAAAGCTCCAGGCCTTTCTCTGAAAGTAAATTCTGAATGGGAACCTTTCCCTGTAGCCAAAGTAATTCCATTAATTTCTTCAAGTGTTTTTTTTCTGTGAAAGGCTATTTAATCTGAGCACAGCCTCCCAATGAATTCCTTGTAGTTCATCTCTGATCCATTGGCCATAACAGAGTGAATTTTGAGACAAGATTAATTTGATTTGACAGAGTAAATTAGTGACTCAGCTGGTACCAAAGTCTATAAAGTACCCAATGAGGTGATTTTGTTCTGTGTAGAATCAGTGTAACTATTCTTGCAGCTTCAAACAGCGAGAGAAAGACACTACTACTTAAATAGAAATTGATTTACTCACTTAGGGCAAAAAATTGGAGCCCAAAAGCTCCAAACTCAAGAATAAATTGAGATTTATTCTGGGTTTTGAAGTGAAAACACATGGTATTTAAAACCTGGGGACTTGAGGGAAGTGTTTGTAATGAATAGGGTAGAGTGAGGTATATCGACAGCAAAGAATGCATCCAGGGGGAAAGGCTTCAGGCCATGGGTCTTTCATCAGCTCCATCCTCATGCCTGAGCCCGTGTGGAGTTTCCTCGTGATGTTCAGCCAGCTATGAAAAGGTCAAGCAAACCAGAGGAAAAAAAAAATAAAAAAGGTGGAAAGCTCCAGCTGCTTGTTGTCTCGTTCTTTTTTTGGTTTTTGAGCAAAGTTGTGGGGAGAGCTGAGTGGTGGAACTGGGCTGGCAGCTCCTCACATTCCCCTGGTGAGGCAAGGGGACGTTTGCACAATGAATATTCAGGCATATTTTGGCAAAATTATCACAGGAGATTTGGTGAATTTAGTTTAAACCACAGGATTTACCTCAGCAAGGTTTGGATTAAGCGCAGCACTTTGGAAAATTAGTGCCTTGAAGGACTTTAATGAGTGTACTCAGCAAGGAAAATCTAAAACGAGCCAGGTCTAGCAAAACACTTTAAAGTATTTCTCCAGGTATTGGTGCCACAATTTTTTCTGCCTGCAGCTGCAGCTTCATCTGCACCTGTCCTATTTTCCAAATGCAAATGCTCGTGCCATTGCCTCAGAGTGATGTTATTTTTCAGAATCTAAAAATATTGTGATGTCTCGGTATTCACTGCAGCACAAAACACCCCAAATTAAAATAGCAGCAAAATGGAGATAATTGCTCAGATTGGACTATTCTTAGTGCTTGAGAATGCCAGGAGAAATGAAAATCCAGGTGACAGACGTTACCTGTGATTGGGTTGAATTTCCCCTATTCAAAACATTCAGGTGTTTTATTTTGGCAGTGATCTCTTTCTCACATTGCTGCACTCTGGTCGTGACAAGATGCTTGAGTTTCAGAGCACTTTCATGGAATCACAGAACCTCTAAAGCTGGAAAAGTCCTCAAAGATCACCGAGTCCAACCATGAACATCCTGTTCCAGGGCCTCACCACCCTTTCAGTGACAAAATATCTAATCTAGGGGGAAAAGTTCATCACTGAAAGGGTTATCAGGATTTTGAGGCTTTGAGCTCATGCTGGAATTCGATGGCAGCTGGATTTGAAGGAAGGGTGGGGATTCCAGGGCTGATCACACAGGGTTTTGAGAGATGCAGAAGCTCCAGGGAGACCTGGTACATCCCCATCCACCCCTCCTGCTCTGCAGCAAACATGGAACCACTCCCAAAGCACTCGAGTTTGCCCTTCACTCCTTCCCATGGATCATCTCCCAAAATCCCAGGAGATCCCTCCCTGTAAAACCAATTGGGACCGGGGTGAGCTGAATGTCACCTGCACTGGCCATTTCCTGTTACCCTCATATAACAGTGGGTTTGTCATTTGGGATTACATATTGGGACCCAAAAACAGATCCCTCCTGGGCAGATGAATCCACCTGCACCCCGCCCTGGGATGGTTCCAGCAGGAAGGCCGAGGTGGATGGCAGCAGATGGCTCTGAGCCTGATCCTCATTTCACCCCACAGAGCACAACAGGGTTGTGTAACCACGCCAAGGTCACCAAACGAGTCCCTCCTGAAAGGTAATGAAGGATTTGTCCTTCTGTCCACCCCACAGAGTTTATTTAGAGGAGCTGCTGCTGCACCAGCCCTCGGTGATTGAGGCTGGAGGGGGAGGTAGAGGGGGATTTAAGCTTTGGGAAGGCAAACGTCCAGCGGGATTAATCCTTCATAACCAACATTTCTGTTATCTCTAATCTCCCACTTTCCCTCTCCAGGCAAGGTCTGGGGGAGCTCTGGGGGGATCCAAGGTGCAGTGCTGGTTTGGCTTTCCTCCAAAGACCTTGGCATGTCCAATTCATGTTCTTGTGGCCAACGAGGACACCTTGGAAAAATATTTATTGGCTCACTTGGAAAATGCGAGGGGGCAGAGCTGTTCCATCAGCAATGCAGGGGAGGAAGGACACAACTGGTCAAAATAATGATTTTACTGATATTTGGAGAAAAAAGGACCTGACTGAAATCCATGTTATTAAAAAAAATTCTTATTTAGATTTAAATATTTGACCTTGCAATATACCAGATTTGGTGGAGAAACAAAACTATTCTCTTCCCATTCAGGAAAACCTTCCAGTTCTTCCCAGTTTTCTGAAATCAGTGATTTATCATTCTTAATTTCCTAAAAATACGCAACCCCCAAAACCATCAACTGCTTATTTCTGGTGTCTTGTTTCTGATCCTTTCAGAACACGTTTTGTACTCTGCTGTCTGAGCATGGCACAGCCTTTTAATGTATTAATTTTTACAGCAGTCAAGGATTATCTTTATTTCGCAGATAAGCCCACGAAAACACCTAAGAGCTACATTTTCAAAATAATCAGCAGCCTAAACATAAAAACCTGTCACCTGGAAATTTCAGAGGAGCTCCGGTGCGTGACACCTGTCTGGAGCCCTGCAATGACATTCATTTGCATATGCAGTTGCCTGTGTATCTTTAATTATTTAACTTTTATTACTTAAATAAAAGCACTGATGCTCAAATGAGTTACTCAGGGAGCTCCTTTGAAAGTCCTTTTTGCATTTCTAGTGCCAGGATTCCTTGGAAGATTAGGCTCAGATGATTACTTTGAATAGAGGTGACAGAACCAAGCTTGTCGTAATACGTGGAAGGAATTCAACTCCCATGCAGAGCTGCATTTGAATGTTTGATGTGTTTATGTTGAAATTAAGGCTCATATTTCCCCCCCCCCCCGAAGTTCTAAATGATTTCAGACAAAAAGAAGTAGCTGATGAAAAATGGAAAAGTGCAGTAGTGTTAACAGGAATGTTTCCAGGCTGTAGATTAAGGGGTTATTTGTTGTTTATTTCATGGAATTGTGAAATTCCAGAATGATTTGGCTTGGAAGGACCTTAAAGCTCATCCAGTGCCATCCCTGCCATGGGCAGGGACACCTCCCACTGTCCCAGGGTGCTCCCAGCCCTGTCCAGCCTGGCCTTGAGGCCATCTCCTCCCCCCATGGTTGTTTTAGCAGCACATTGGTTGATAAAGCACATTCCAAAGGCGCTTTATAAAATTCCAGTTAAATTCATAGTGGCTCTTGTTAGGATTTTTTTGTTTTAAAAAACAAAAAAATAAACCAAAACTTTTCATTATTTCTCATAGGATTTACCATTGATCCAATTAAAAAAATAAAATCTACTGCTCTTAATGTGCTTCAGTACATTCTTTGAAATGATATCTCCATCAAATGAGCTTAATTTCTTCCAAGTAAATGAGAAGGCTTTCTGTAAGGAATTATAAATCCCACAGGCTCGTTCCTGGTTTCCAGAACGGCTGTATTGTGAGTCCAGGACAACATGTTAAATCTTTAATCACTGACTGCTTTATATGGCTATAATTGCCTCACTTTATTGGGAGCGCTTCCTGAAATCGTTGTTTTGGACTGTCATGAGGTGTTTCATCCTAATTTAACATAATAAATTCCGGGAGTTCTGTTCTGTTTGGATATTTATCACAGTACAACCTGAACTGAGCCTTGGAGCAGCACGAAATTCCAGTTTAGCAGCACAAATTGAGATAATTTCTAAAGGGATAGCTACGCATTTCAGCTGGAAATCAGGAAAAATTCCTTCACAGAAAGGAACAGGGTCCTGGGGAAGTGGTGGAGTCCCCATCCCTGGAAGGATTCAGAAGCTTCATGCCATGGTTTAGTGAGCGTGGGGTGTTTGGTCAAAGGTTGGACTCGACAGTCTTGGAGGTTTTTCCCAACTTTAGCAATTCCAAGATATTGTGCAGAAAAGCTTTTAGCCAAGGTTAAGCTGAGCAGCCTGAAGAGCAGCAGCAGATGATTAGTTTGTGGATTATATTAAACAAATAGCTCAATTCAGCTCTAAATGTGACTTTATTTTCATCCACCACAAAGATGGGCCATAACCCCATGTCCCAAGCTCTCTGGGTTGCTTTCCCTCCCTTTTGATGGAAGTTTTTCCTCCAGCCAGGGCACATTTTTGTTGTAGTGCAGTAAGATGGACAGGGACAAAGCATTCCTTGGTGGTGGAAGTTGTTTTGAGGAGAGATTTAAAAGTGGTGGTTACACAAGCAAAAGCGGAAACTTTTGATCAGCTCAATTAAAGACCAAGGGGACGATTTGCATGAATATTAAAAGAGTAGCCAGATGAAACTTGTGATCATTTTCAAGTCTGCTTTCACTTGCAAAAATAAACCCTGTGGCTGCAGCGTGTGAGGAGAGTTGTGATTCATCTGCCCGAGACGTGATAATGAATTTTATTATTCACCACTGCTGTGGTGAGCCGGCCGTACTTCATTAACCTGCCATAATCCTCGTGTCCGTTATCACCACGTCCATCACTTTGGCAGGCTTCAGATTTTTCTGTGGAAATAACTGTCCATCATCTTCCCAATCCATCAGACAGCTTTCCCTCTGGGATGACAAAGATTGTTTCACGTCTTGTTTTTGATAAGACTCCAATCCCATGAGAGACTTGGGGCAACTTCCAAATTAATCCAGAACTTGGAGCAGCTCTTCCATGTTTTCCTGGCTTCTGTGACACTCCCTGTCTGCTGCTAGGGAGGGCCCTTGTTGGAAACAATCACAAAAAAGCAAATAATTATTTACAAAATGCATCATTTCCCAGCCCCCCGACCCTGGAAGTGTCCAAGGCCAGATTGGATAGGGTTTGGAGCAGCCTGGGATAGTGGAAGGCATCCCATGACAAAGATTTGGGACTGTTAAGTCTCTCCAACCCCTAAAATTCTCTGATTCTGTGGAAAAAGCATGGGCAGCAATGAGGATTTTGGTGTTTCCCCTCAGAGCAAACCAATTGGCCAAAGCTCCTCGTAGCAAAAATCATTATAGCAGAGCTTGTAAAATCAGAGCTGTCCCAGTTTATGAAAGCTGAGAATGTGGGACATAAAGAATGAACATTGGGGAACTGAAGGGAACTATAAAAATCTCTCTTTCTAGGGGAAGGTTTCCCTGCCCATAGCAAGGGGATTGAAACTCAAGGGTCTTAAAGGCTCCTTCCAACCCCAACCCCTCTGATGCCTCTGAAAAAAAGACACAAAAACAGGCCTGGAACATTTCTGTGTAAACCCTGTAACAGCCACTGTGGTCACAGCTCATTTATAAAGAGCTGCAACACTCAGCACACCCTCTAACATCTGAGCCGTTTAATATTATTTATGAATTAAGCTTTTGATCTGTAAAACCACCATGTTCAAACCCCATCTGATGTGACCGAAATTCAGAAACGCAGGCGCTGCTGTTTGCAATGTACTTCCCTTAATCTGAATAAAGAACAGGATTGCTGACAAACCCCCGTGTCGTTAGGGTAGTAATTAGCAAAAATACATGTAATTTAGTTACCTTTATTTACCCAACTGATTGGGTTCAGCGCTTCTAACATATTTTGCTTTTTAATCTGCATCCAATTAGGCAGAAAACAACTTTAAACCACAGCTAAACACAGAAGAAAGGTGTTAAATTAGGTTATCATTTCCTTTCCAGCCTCCCATCTATCCTGCAGAATGTGTAAGAATTTAGGGTTTTGCCTTGCTTTTTGAATCAGATTCATCCAGAGCTTTCTGAAATTCATTTTAAAGTTGCAATTATTGAATCAATACTTGTAAATTTGGTGCAAATCTTCTCTCTCTCCCCAACATTTCAAAAAAAGCTTAGAAAATGGCACAGAAAATCACAAACCTGCCATTTTCCCTCCAAGTTATTAATATCTTATTTCCTCTAAGTTGCAGGGGTTCAGAATTCCTTGCCAGTTGCTACTTTTGTTTGCTTGTATTTTTCTTAAATCCCACAAAATTACCCAAAGCCACACTTGATGGTTTATTTGTTAATTTTCTTTTCCCAGCTAAGTCAATGAAAAGGAGTTTAACAAGTAAAATTAAAAAGTTTTATCATCTCAAGTGTGGCTCGGATCTAGACAGCCGCCTTTCTCCTTGCCGAGCACAACTTTCTAATTTAATTTATCTTTGTGCTGCTCAAAAAAATTCTCCAGCAGTTTAGGCTGGAATGCTCCTGGAGGAAACAAGGCCCTTTTTCCAAGGACGAGGAGAACAGGGAGCATTTACTAATCTGTAAATGCACACGCCGTGGGTCTTATCTCTGCTGTGGGAAATGGGCCAAAGAATCAGGTGGAAAAACTCATTTCCTCAAATACTTTTTTGGGAATGGGGGCAGCTCTGTGAGTATCCATGAAGAAAAGAGGCAAAAATTGCTCCTGGAGCAGGTCCAAGGCTCTGGGATTGTTTTATTTACACCTGATATGAAGGTGCTTTCCTGTGAAGAGGTCTCAGCTCTGCTGAAATATCTGTAATTAATTCCTTCCACCTTGATGGAAAGTTCAAGCAGCGAGAAGAAAAGACTTTTAGAGGTGTCTTGGTCTTGTGGGAAAGGCAGGATGCTCCACCAGGCTGCTGCTGCTTCCCTGGGCTCCTGTTTGTGGGACAAAGGGTGGTTGAACTCACAAACTTTCCAATTATTTATGGCAGCACCTAACCCATGACTCTGAACTGGAGACTCAGGACTGCCAAACCCCTGTCTGGTAAAGTTTCCCAAATTTTAAGACATTTTCAGGCTCTTACTTTCTCAAGACATAGGATTACACATCATGTTTTTCTCATCATGTAATTCTTGGGTGTTACAGCTCTGGGAATTTTATCCCAATAGGACAGAGCAAAATATGGTTAGTGAGAAAGTCACATGAGGACACAGAATATCCTGAGCTGGAAGAGACCCACAGGACCCTGGGGTCCAACTCCTGGCCCTATTTATTTACCTTCATTTCATGAGCTAATGCCTCAAATTTAAAAGCACTTACACTCATTTGGGTTTGTTCGTTTTTTCCCTTCAGTGCTGAACAGTAGCAAAGGGAGGTCAGAGCCAGCGCTGCAGTGCCTGAGGAGCCTTTGGGATCTGTGTTTCTGCAGAGAATAGGTTTCTGCAGAGATGTTTTCCCAGCAGGAGTGTAAAAGCCTTTTAGAAAAAAATATTGTAGGAAACAATAACTTTTTTTTCTGACTTGCATATAACTCTTGCTGTTTCCAAGCTCTTAAAAAACAGCATTTAGTTGAAAATGGAATTTGTAATTAATTCTAACACAGAGTTTACATTGTGATTTGTAAAAGAGGGTCATGAACTTCTACCAGATTTATCTCAGTGTTATTTCTTGAGCCAGATTCCCTGAGAAGATGCAATGGAGCTGTTGGGGCTCCAGCAATGTAAATCCCCTCTGAGTCAGGGCTGGCATTACAGCTGAGATGTTGTGGTTCCTTGGGCTGTTTGACAGAGCAGCCATTGAGCAAAATAAAGAAGATGAACTACGCAGAATGAGTAGATGAGATTAAGAATACAAGGTCAAATTTCACAAAATAACTCAAGTCAGGCATAATAAAAAGGGAAGACAGAGAGCATAAAACGCTTTGGAAGGACAGGATGTTGGAGAGGACTGGATGTGTGCTAAGCAGAAACCCAATAAACCCAATTACTCTGGTTATTACTGCCCTCACTGCTGCTACAGAGGCAGCTCAGCTCCTCATTAGTCATTCTTTGCAGAATTATCATCCATCATGGCCTCATCTTTCCCTTGCTCCCTGGGGAATGCAGAAAGGAAAACAGATCCATAAGCTGTCCCCTCCCCGTGTCCCCCAACGAGCATTAGAAAAGCTTCCTCATCCTTCAGAAGAACAATCAATATTCAGCATCTTTTACTTTGCCAGCCATTGATTCTGTCTCATTTCCCATTGCTCGTAAAAAAAAGGGACATTTGGGCTCGATTTTATTTGTGTTTAAGAGATGACAGAGACACAGGTAACTGAAAAATTCATGGAAACCTCACTGGTGTTCCTTGTAGAGCTTTGACATGAACCTTGAGGGGCAGGAGTGCCCCGAGAATGAAAAAAAACTCTCTTAGGTCGTCCCCTAAAGCACATAAACACAAATAAACATGGCAAGAGCTCAGAACTCTTAGGGAAATGCTTCTTTTGCCACATACCCCAGAATTTTGGAGTTATTCTACCTGTAGAATCTGTGGGTTGAAATTTTAGATACCATTAAAAGTCTTGGTTAGAAAACCAACCTATTGGTTAAAAATACATCAGGATTCTTGTCTTTTAATTCAGGATTTTTATTTTAATCAATACTGAAGCATTGCTTGAAGCAGATCTAAACTGGCTCCTGAAATCAGTGGGATTTTCAGATGGTTGTTGTGTTGGTGTGGATATCAGCCCCATGAACGCAGGCTAAAAAATGTCCCTCAATTCTAATTAATTTTATTTTGGAAGCCCTCCTGGAAGGGCCTAACTGAGCACCTCTGTGCAGCTCCTGGATAATTTCAGGAGTCTGACAAAAGATTTTTAGTTCAGAACATGTCCAGAGTCAGCAGAATCCACCTCAACATCATTGAGTAATGTCAAAACCTTTAGTAAATGCTGACAAATGCCACCATAATGTGTCACAGGAACAAGACAACTCCACAATATCAAAATTCCCTGTACAGGGAGGAATAAAATTCCCATAAATTCTGAGGAGGAAACTGTACCTTGCTATTGAAAAGAAAACAAAGAGCTTTGAGACAAAGCCTGCTTTTCTTTTAGAGAGGAAATTCTCGTTTCATCTTTGAGCAGCAATAATGAAGATAATAAAGCGGGATAAGCAGCCTGCTTTTATTGAACAGAGTCCTTAACAACATGTTCCCTTCCATCCTGTGATTTCTTCTGACTACAATAAAGTTAAATCACAAAGTCTGCAATATTGTGCTGGGGATGTTCAATTAGTTCCACCGAGTGTCCGCGTGAGTTAATGCGATTGGAGGGAAGCGGCACTTGAGCGCTCGCACAAGATTTGTGTTCGGTTCTGTTAATTCAGACACATCCTAGCAGATGTCTGATTAGACTAATTTAAAATTAAATGACAAGGAAGGAAGGGGAAAAAAAGAAAAAAAAGAAGTTTGAATTCATTGGAAATGATTGAACAAAAGATGAAAAGTCTGTGTGTCTTTGTTTGCTGAGCGTGGAGCGTTTCTGGAATAGCTGAGCTCGGCTTTCTCCTGCACCCTGCTCTGCGTTCTCCAGAAACCACCCAGACTCCAGGCTGCACATTTCCCTCGCAGAGATTGCCTTTAAACAAGCAAACACTCCAAGTTAAACAAACATTTGGTGAGCGCAGCACTCGGGGATAATCAGAGGAATTGAAAATAAAGAGGCAGAGATCCCGTGCTCATCCTCCGCGGGCTGCAGTTCCAGCTGCCATGATGAGCTCTCGGCGCTCAGCACCGTCGGAAATTCCTTCCATGGGTTTTGAAGGAAATAAGGATCTGTATTTCCTGTAGCTAGTCCTTTTCTGGAAGATGTTTTCACGAATTTGAGTTGTTTGTGTGTTGCTGGGGGCTTTATCCAAGGTTAGAGCTGGGTTGGGATGAGTTCTTTCCTCCAGAGGGAAGCAGAGTGAGGTGTGGAAGATACCTGGAGCATTTCCCTCTGGATCTGGCTGTTGAAAGGTGAAGGAGAAGCACAGGTACCAACATTGTAATCAGGGAATTTCATTCTCTTGAAACCATGGGATTTTGAAAACTTGGTGTTTTGTAGAAAGGCAAGTGTATAGGAAACTAAGGGGAGTCATTACTCCCCACCAGATTTCCAGGTCTTTTGGCACAGGAAATTCTGATTAATATTCAGAAATTCTGGAACTCAGATTATTTTTAGCCCAATTTTACAATTTTTCTGCTTAATCCTGCCAAAAGATGGAGGTGCTCACAGGACCAACCTCCTCCACCACGTGAGATACAGGGGAAGTGCTGTCCCAGTTAAATGTTTGGACACATTTGTTTTGTTTTTTTTTTTAAATATATTTGAAAGAAAATATCTGATATTTTTCCAAGCACCCATATTGCAGCTTGAAAATCTTTCTATTTTTAACGTGGTGTCTGACTGTCCAGGGTGGACTCAAGAATGTTTTAGTGACAGCCCATATGCTTCCAACATACTCACTACAGCTAAAACTTAGGAAATTCCCTGTCAACAGGCCCAAATCCACTAGAGATTCTCTCAAAAGCCAAAAGTTCTTGAGTTTTCTAATCTGCTTTCCTACAGTTATCTCTGGAACTTTCTTGGAGCAGAATTAAATGGCTGCTCCATGCTCTCAATATTCAGGGAATATTAAAGATCTACCTGCAGTACCTGGGGCTACAAACATAATGTATGCAATTAAACCTTAGATAATAACATTTTAAACTTGCCTTTAATATCCAACGGGTTTCAAATGAAAATGGAATTTTAGCCAATATAGCCTAATTTAATATATTAAAAAAGTTCTGCTGTATTTTTTTTTAAAAACTGTAACAGATTCGCATCTTGGCTCTTGTTTTATAGCAGAGATGCTGAGATTCTGTGAGAAAGGGGTTTTAAGAAAAGCAGATGTTTACTTTGATTGCTTCCTGGGCTGCTGGAGATATCAGGGATGAACCAGCAGCTCCAATTCCTGTGTTTGCAGCTCCCTGTGAGGATGCAGGGGGGTTTCACAACAAGTGCTCTTTCCTTTCAAACTGTTCTCCACTTTGTCTCTCCTTTTTCACCTTGTTTATCCAAAAAATTGAAAATAAACCATTGCAGTGTCCTCATTCTCCAGCTCTGAGAGTGAACAGGGTCATTCCACATGAAGGATTTGAGGAAAAACAGGAATGTTGTCGTAGGAAGCACAAATCAATGTCAAAGTTGTGCCATTCCCTGGCTTTTCTGTGAGACCTGTGAAGCTCTATTTGCAGACAGCTTCCAAAGGTGTGAAAGGGCAGGATTGGCATTTGAAATAGGTTCATTTCCTCCTGGTTAATTCTGAGCTGTGGTTCTTGGAGCTGAGCTGGCTCCAGTGATCTCCAGAGTATGGAGCAGGCTCTGGGATTGCCATCGTGCAGCACAGCCAGCTCTGACCCCAGGGTTTCATGGGGAGAATGTTTTCCTTAAAGAAGAACAATAGAGCAGCTAAAATCCATTAAGTAAACGTGTTCCTTCATCCAGCAGAGCAGATCCTGCTCCATGAGAGGCAGCCAATTAGCCCTGGCTAATTTTAGCGTGGAACCCAGATGGCATTTTCTTGGGGAGACAGAGTTTATGGATCTGCAAACTTCTCCCACTCTTCCATCAGGTTTATGGAGCCTGCAGGAGAGGAGCTGGTGGATCAGGAGCAGCTGGCATGGGCTGAATTCAGGAAAGATGGAAGGCATGATGCTGAGGAAGGCAAAATGCTTTAACAATCAGTGCCCAGGCTCTGCTCCTCACGTGCTGGGAAGGATTCTGGAGAATTATCTGGCACCAGATTGGATAAATGCACTCCAGAAAAGATTTACCTCTTCTTTCAGGTGGGGTCTCTGCACAACCACCCTTAAATTTGTCCCCTTCAGCCTTCACCCAGCACTTGTGGATGGAATTTGTTCCTGGTCCTGCAGCCCCAGCTCCACACACGAGGCACACCCACATGTCTGAAATGGAAATGAAACAAAATTGAAATGAAATCAAAATGAAATGAAATGGAGCTGTCCAATCAGGCTTTCCAGAAAGCTCTGAGGTGATTCTGTGGGATGTGTGATGCCATTTGGAAATCCCTCCTTGGGCACGTCGTAGCAACAGCAGAATAATAAACTGGACAGGAAGCACAAACAGAAATTCAGTTGGTTGCCCAGCAGTTTGAAACGAGAACACTGCTCCACTCCATCCTGGGACAATCTGTGCTCATGTGTTTGAGGGCTCCTGCAAAGCCAGGAAAACTATTTTAAGCTTGACTGGCTAAATGGAAATAGGGGGTAAATGTTCCTCCAGCTGCCTTCCCCCTGCTCGCCTCTCCTGTAAAAACAAGGCATCAAAGCTGGAACGATCCCCCAGGTCCCAGTTTTTAATGCTCTAGGACAACTCGTGCCTGGAGAAGACAGATCTGTATGACAGCAATGGTAATGATTTTTAATTTGCATTTCAGTGCTCAGGTTATTGCGTGTATAAAACTCCAATTGTAACTTTAAAAGGCTGTTTGGATGGGATCCAGCGTGTGCTGTGAGAGATGGAGCAGCCCTTGTCCCAAACATGTTCGTGCTGCAGGTGCTGCTTTCTTTCCAGAACCCACAGGAGGCAAATTTTGGTGTTATTGGTATTTTTTCCAGTATCAGATTTTGATACCTTGTATGTTTTAAGAAGAAGGAAATGCTCTTACCCAAAGGAGGAGGAGATTTCCATCTCTTGGAAACACGAAGGTGTAAAATACTCTATTTTTGTGCTGAAGGTAATTCTTGGTGTGAAATTTGAACACAATTATCCAATGCACAATTCCTGTTGTGTAGTTAGCACTAGAAAGAAGCAGCGTGGAGATGTGCTAAGTAGGTGTGAGCTTAAAACACATTATTCATGAAGAAAAAGACCATTCCAGACCATCCCATAACTGGAACCAAAAGGGACCATATTTCTGAAAGTCTTTTTTTTTTATTTTCAGTTTTTATACTGAGCTAGTCCACAAAGAAATATATTAATTTGAGATTATTATGAAAGACAGGAAAGGCTGAAAACACTGTGATTTATAGCAGCAAAACACAGTGTCTGTTTTTTTATATCTATTTTTAAATTAATTTCTGGTTAATAATGGCATATTCCCCTCTCAGAAGACATCTGTGTACTCCGAGTCTGTGACACACAAGCGGAGGTTGATGTGTCAATAGGATTCATTAATAAAAATTAACTTGTCTGTGTGCACAACTCGAGGCTTTTTGCAGGCATTTATAAACAACCCCCATCTGCCTGAATGGCTGCAGACTGTGACTGTGAACAGAACTTCAACCTTTCCCACCCAAATCACAGGCTCGAAAAATTCACATTTTAGCCTTGAATGGAATTGCAGCAGATGGGAAACTTTTCCAAGTTGTTCTGTTCAAGACACCCCTGTGGAATGCACTTTTTTTTCTGTGTATTTTTTCCTACAGATAAACAGCAAAATTGGCTTTTGAGAACTCCAACTCAGCAGCAGCTCTGTTTATCAATATAACAGCAAGCCTTAAAGGGATCACAGTCAGACTTCTCACAGATGTTTTTCCTGAAGGGCAATCGGAATGGCAGACTTTGAGCAAGACTTCCATACCTGGGAGCTTCAAATATCCTTCCAGAAAATCTCCTCAGCTGTGCCACCAACACTGCCGAAAAATAAGCATAAAAAGAAGAGATAGGAACAAAAAGCAGAGACTTTCTCCGTGAATTCTGGGCCAAATTCAACACTTGATGTTTATTCCATCCTCTGCCCAACTGCAGTCCTGAACCTTGGTTTCTGTAGGGGCTGTGCTGATGGAAAACAGGGAATCTGAGTGCTTCTTTTTTACTTTTTCCCAGTTTTTTCCCAGTACTTGCCACCCTCTGCTCAGATCAGTTGAAACCAGGTGAGATTTTTCTGAGGGTGAGTAAGGGTTTGTTCCACGCCTCCTCTGCAGATTTTCCAAAGGATATTTCTTCTCCAAGCCACCAGAACCAAAAACCAAACGGCACACAGAGAACTTTGAGTGTGCACGTGATGGGCACAAGGCTGTTGGCACCTGGAATATTTCCCTTCCCTCCATTTGTTAAAAGGGAGCAAGCCAACACTATCCTTTTTTTTCCTACGTTATCCACTATTGTGGTAATTTCTGAGTCAATCCAATTCCTAATATGTGGGAATTATCTATTTTAAACATCGCTGTGTGAGGCTCGTGGCAAGCTAGGGCTGCCTGGCTTCGGGAGCTATCAGCCAGCTGCAGAGAGGGTGGTGTTACAATGGGCAGATGGGTTAAACTCCTGTCCCCCTTCTTAGGTTCGGACCCCCCTGGCTGATGTAAGACCCTCAGACAGTTGCGAAATACATTCCTTTATCAGAATTTGTGTTTAAAGTGACCAATGAGAAGTGACTACTTGGAATATTCATGAAGTTCATTAGAGTGGTTATAAAAGCATGTTCAATTCTAATAAAGTTCGAGTTCAGCAGATCATGTCATAAGTGGTCAGTATGCTGTTTCTCCCGGCGCTTTCCCGAACAAATGGACTTAAACTTTAACACTAATAAATCTCCCAAAGCAGAGCAGTTTGGGGCTGAGCCCCTGTGCTCTTTGCTCTTCCAAAAGTGAGGGCACTGGCACAGGAATTGTTTTTGCCAGAATGAGATGAACGCAGGTGGTGAGGAGAGTTAATTATGTAACAGTGGGAAGGCAAGAGCTCCTAAAGGATTTGAGCATTTTCCAGTGATCCTAATCTGCTTGGGAGCAAGGAGCACCTGTGAGAGAACATTTCACAGGAAAAGGGGAGTTTGGAGATGCGTCACAGTTGTGGCTTTGTCCCAGAATTGGTTTTTTATGCGGAATTTGAGTATGAAAAAGGGGGAGATAACAGCTGGGCAAGGACTACAAAAAGCGGTATCACAGAGAAAAACATAGCAGCCTTTATGTCTACAGGAGAAAAATCTAAAATATATCCCTGAAAATGTCCAAGGCCAGGTTGGAGCACTCTGGGATGGTGGAAGGTGTCCCTGCTCATGTCAGGGGTGGAACCGGATGAGTTTTAAGATCCCTTTCAACCCAAACCATTCTGGGCTTCACCTCACCAGGTGCAGAATCAGTGCTCCAAGAGCTGATATGAAATAATTCATTCCAAACACACAGCACAGACACACACAGGACATCACCCACCCACCCCAATCCCTCAGCATCCAAAAACCCACAGGGAGTGTCAGGGCTTATTAAGAATTAAACACATTCACGTTTTCCTCAAAACTTGAGTTTACATTTTTATCCAGATGAGTAATTTGCCTTCCTGGAAGCTTTTGGGAAGCTCTTGATGCCCTTTGGGAAGCCCAAACCTCCTCACAGCCTCTGCAGAGGCAGTGCCAGCACCACTCTCCCCTCACTCACCAGATTTTTTCCAATTGGATCATTCTCCCATTTTTGTACTGGAAGAATATCCCTAAACTGGTTTTCCAGAATGTCTTACAATGAAAAAAAAAAACCCAAAAAACTTTATGTCGGTGTTTCTAAAAGTCTGAGAGAGGGAAACATCCAAACTGATGTGGTTTTAAATGGGGTAAAATAAATATTGCTCCAGCACCGTTTAGTGCTGGGACACAGTGAGGTCAGGACCCCAAAAGGTCACAGGCAAGAAGTGGGGGACCCCCTCCCTGAATCCACAGAGCCAAGGGTGCAGTAATAAATATTAAATGATGTTTCTAGCTGCAAGATGATTTGTATTCCACAGCTGCATTTCTTGTATTCAAGACAGAGAAGTGAATTTGCATCCCATGGCGATGTTTTATTTATGCTTTCTTATTTCCAGACTTGACAAACACAGACACCAAACCCAGAAACATAGAACTCCTCTTAGTTAATCCAGCTTTTAATGTAATTTTGCTAGAGTTTAATAATTTAAGATGGGAATAGAAAAAAAAAAACCCCACAACTCTTTGAACTTATCATGGTTTGGGACTGAAAGTCTGGGTTTTTAAAGACCAGACAACTGGAAAGGCCAGGAGAAATTTTATAATTTCATATTGCAGAGAAATTCAGAAAACCTTCATTAGGCATGAGACTCCTCATAGATTTTGGGTTCATTGCAGCCCAAATTATGATCTCAGCTGGGGAATTTTATTCCAAGTCCAGCCTGATCACAGCACCAGGCCTGATCTTGGGAGCATTGTGGTGCTCGAGGTACTCCCAAGTATTTTCACAAATAATTTTGCTCACCTGGGTGTTTGGGGAGGGGATTTTTGTTTGCTTGTTTGTGTTTTAGGTGTTTAAACCATCTGTGGGCAGTGACCACAAAGGACAGGGCATCACTGGTCCCAGTTTAACCCATTCCATTTGTTCTGTACTTTGGAGAAGTGTCCAAGGCCAGGCTAGACCTGATCCAGTGGAAAATGTCCCTGTTGCAGGCACGGGGTCAGAATTAGATGATCTTTAAGGTCCCTTCCAGCCCCAGCCATGCTGTGATTCTGTGATATGGAGAGTATTTAAGGGATTTCTTGCTGTTCTAAAGCTGTTCCTTGTGTTTGGGGTGAGTAATGTCACTGGAAAACAAGCTGGGAGCTCAGGGGGATGAAATGCTAGCAGAGGCTGGAGCAGGAAAACACAGAGCTTTTCATTTTTTGCCTTTTTAGGATCTCACATTTGGAGATCTCAGCTGCAGCAGACCCCAGAACCACCTCCTCCACACTGCAATTCCCCTGCAAAGCGCACCAAGCGTGGTCTCAGTGCCTCCAGGTTCCATGGGCTGGCTCAAGAGCTCCTTTGGCTGCAGGGAAAGGCCTGGCTGGGGCTCAGCTGGCTCTGCCTGCCTGCAGGTGGCTGCTTTTCCAGGATATCATCAGAATTGGATCTGTGGAATTGCACACATCTGCCTGATGCTACCCCAGAACTTTCCAATCCCAGCCGTGCCCTGTAGGATTCACGGTCCAAGGTGAGGATGTGGACAAGTTGTTGGGAGGCTGGCCCAGCACTGATGGCTTCAAATGGAGATTACTTGGAAAATATCGACCCTCTGGTCATCTGGAATCCATTTCACTGCTGCCAGGAAAAGGCAGGACAGAGAGCTCCAATTAGCTGCTGCTCATTTGCAACCACGTCAGTTAATTAGCTGAAGACCGACCAGATGGGGAAGGATTTCTCACAGAGCTTTCAGAGGCTCAGGCACAGTGTGTTGCCCAGTTTCAAGCACTTGGGATTTTAATTTTTTTCCATTTTTCCAGGAGGTCAAATACAGGAAAAGAAAAAATTGGACTCCCAAACCTTTGGGTTTTTTACGAGAAGGGTTGGGTTCTCCTGAGGATTCAGCTTTCAGGGCTCTGATCAGAACCTGGGTGATTTTGTGTCTCTCCAGAGATCCAGCTCTGCTCTCTGTCATCAGGGTGGGAGCTGGGATGGAGTCCTGGTGATCCCAGAGCCAAAGGGGATGGACATGAGAGAACAAATCCTTTCTCCCAAGCTGACCAGAGGGTCCACGGTGTTCTCCAGGGCATTTCCGTAAATACAGGTGGGCACAGTTGGAGCTGCAGAGCAGCACTGGGGAGAGATTTGGGGATTGCAGAAGGAGCTGAAGATCTAAATCTCCTCTTTTCTATTCCAGCCCACTATGAGGATCTTGGAGAAGTGGTTATCTTGGACTGTGGATGCACACAGGTGAATATATATCCTGAATTGTGATTATATGTGAACCAAATGGTCACATCTGGCAGTGTCACCCATTCTGATATGAAAATCTGTTTCCAAGGTCTTGTCCCCATGGCAGAGACTCATCTGCACCATATTTACATCATTTACATCATTACACTCATTCTCCCCCCATATTTACATGTTCACAGAGCTCTGTTTTCCACAGTCTGTGCCCTCCTTCCCCAGACTCTTGTTCGTTCCTCCCTCAGTTCTGGCTCCTCCACGATTCCTCGCTTCCTCTGACATTTCCTTTATTGCTCTCCCGTGCACCAGCTCACATTAACACGTGTTAGAACAGCAGCATCTTTTTGTAGCTCTGGTTTTAATTAGTCTGTGCCTTCCCCAGGGAAGGGCTGTTTGCTCCAGAGCTGCCTGCAGGTGCCGTTCTGCGCTCTCAGTTCCCGCAGGTGACACAGCACACGAGCTCCTGGTGCCTCTTGCGTTTCAGGTGATTCCAAAAATCCTCCCCGGAGTGCAGAATTCTCTGATCTTGGCTGATGAAAATCGCCTGCAATGTGGGAAGGATCTTTTTAACGATGAGGGAAGGGAAAGATGAAGGCAGGGAAGGGAAAGATGAAGGTGGGTGCTTTCAAAGCTGCTCCTGTGAGTTTGGTGTTCTCTTGTTTGAAGGGGAGCCAGTGTTGGAGCACCAACGATGGCTCCCAGGGGTTCTTCTTCTCAAAACGTGTTAAAAACAGGGATGGAGGGGCAGTTTGTAGGATCTGTCGGGGTTCAGACCAGGCTCACACAGTGTCAGGGTTTAGGCCCAGCTCACACAGTGTTGGGGTTCAAGCTCACACAATGTCAGGGTTCAGCCCAGCTCACACAATGTCGGGGTTTAGGCCCAGCTCACACAGTGTCGGGGTTCAGTCCCAGCTCACACAATGTCGGGGTTCAGCCCAGCTCACACAGTGTCAGGGTTTAGTCCCAGCTCACACAATGATCTCCTGTGGATCTGCTCACCCCGGATCAATCTCACTGTGTGCCAAAGGCTCAGCTCAGGGCAGTGACCCGGGAGCAGCCTGTGATTGACACGGCCCTGTCTCGTGTGCCGAGCTGGGATTGGTTAAACAGAGCCACAGACCCCGCCTACCCAGAGATGTGATTGGATAAGAAGGTTGGTGGGGGGTGACCCTGCAGAGCAAACAGCCAATGGGAGCTCAGCTCGGGAACATTGAAAGTATAAAGAGGCGCAGCTTTGTGAGAATAAAGGATTTGTGTGAGCAGCTGCAAGAGGCCCTGGGCTCTGTTCCCACAGAGAAGGAGTTGTGGCCACCACCACCAGAGCAGGAAGCATCTTTGGAGTATCACCCTGCCGGTTCAATAAGATTATTTTATAGATCTTCTTGATCTACAACAAGCAGAAAAAACAGTACGCATACTAACTCTAGAAATATTATATCTTAGGTGTTTTAATTAAAATTTTTATTTATGATATTTTAGCCCATTTGAAATGTTGAGAATGGCACTGGGTTTAATGAAGGAAGGATTTTTTTTTTTTTAACTACCTATTAAAAGAGAAGGGAAAAGGAATCTGGTTGTTTTAACGTTTTAAGTGCCTCTATACCAAGTATAAACTAGCATCCTGGATTTTATTTTTTAATGAAACTTAATTCAGCCTAGTTAGGGAACCAATAACCATATTTCCTAATTCAGTTTATTAAAGTAATAAACACAGCTATTCCAGGAAATGAAAACATTTCAGGGGATGAAATACAGAGTTCTCTGAAGAAGATATTCAAGTGTGGGTCCCAGGCATTTCACAACTCTTTTGGTACTAATCAGAGTTCTTTGTTTCTGGAGACGCTGGGTTTCACCTGGTCTCACTGAGCCTGTAAATGTTACAGATTTCCAGCATTTTGAGAACTCCTCTGGCTTATTTGAATGTGCAAGGTGGATTTGGATGTCTCATTTTAAGCAATGAGACATTTCTGTGCTTGTCTTGGGCCCTGGCTTTCAAAGGCAGAATCAGCTGCTTTAAGCCTGACATGAGAGAGCCAGAATTATGTTTAATAATGGACTGAACTCTTCCCAGCTACAGTGCAGGAATACCAAATGCAGCAGAATTTCTAGGAGAGGCCATCAGTCACTGCAACAGACGGTGTGTGCTTCATTCTCATCACTGGATTCCTGGAGATGGAGCAAAGAATGAAGTGGAAAACACAAAAATTGTTTTTTTTTGCTATCAAAAAAATAACCACAGAATGGAATAACAGAATGGTTTGGGTTGGAAGAACCTTAAAAATCATCCCATTCCACCCCTGCCAAGGGCAGGGGCACTTACCACCATCCCAGGGTGCTCCCAGCCCCGTTCAGCCTGGCCTTGGACACTTCCAGGGATTCAGGGGCAGCCACAGCTTCTCCAGGCACCCTGTGCCAGGGCCTGCCCACCCTCCCAGGGAACAATTCCTTCCCAATATCCCATCTCACCCTGCTCTCGGTCACATGGAAGCCATGCCTTTTGTCCTTCCTGTGCACAGGACCACGGAATGAAAATGGTGCCTCTTTGGAAAAAAAAATAATAATCCAAAAATCCTTAATTACAAATCAGAGTAATTACTTCTGAAAAAATAGCAGATTAATTAACTGCAGCTCCAGCAGATCCTGGGGAATGGGAGGTTGTCAAGCCCAGTCCAGTTCCTGAGACGAGAAGTGAAGGATCAACCACCTGGAACGGCACCACCGGGAAGGCTCCAGAGCCACGGCTTCCGTGGGAAACCTCACATCTCTCTCAGCTGCAGTTCCCTAAAAATGCTGAGAGGCAAATGAAAGTGACCTCTGCTGAGCACAAACTTCTTCAGTAACCAAGGAATCCTCCTCTCTTCTTCAGTAACCAAGGAATCCCATCCTGCAGGGATGGGATTGGATGTTTTTTTAGTTTTCTTCCACCCCAAATCACTATAGAATTATCTGGAGTTCTGAGTTCCCCATTTTTTTTCTCACTCATGAACCTGTGTTGTTTCCTCTTCTGGCTCTCTAAGAATATTGGTTATTTTCCTTTAAAAAAGGAGCAGAGGAAATGGGAACGAGCAGCTCCTGGCATGAGGCAGCCAAATCTGTCCTGGCAATGCAGGGTAGCACAGGAAACTTTTTCCAGCTGCACCGAGCACAAGCATTCAGCAGAGCTATGGGAAGATGAAACAAGGAGATTTCCAGTTATTTCCAGAGCCCTGTTGGGAGCCAAAGTGTATTTTGTGGTGATATTTAGAAATTCAGCAACTTTCCCTCCTGCTGCAGGCAGAGCAGTGCACTCGAGTGCGCTGGAGAGGAGCACTCAGAGGGAAACGAGAGCAGAGCAGTCACGAGGAGCAGGCTCTCGGGGAAAGGCTTCAGAAAAGGGAAAATTATCCCTTATCAGCAGCTGCTGGATGGCACAGCCCCGTGCCAGGGCTGCAGCACCTGCTCTGTGCACGGGGCTTGCAGTGCCACCACTGCCCCTGCAGCGATTCCCAGCACAGGGAAGGGATGCTCTTCCCCCAGGAATTCCACCTGGATCCATTTTCACCAAACATGAGCTGTTTGTGAGCTGAGCTTTGGCTTTTAACCCCAAACTTTTCCAAAGGATCACTCCTTATTTGTGTTTCAGAGCTTTGGCTTTAACCTCAAACTTTTCCAAAGGATCACTTCTTATTTATGTTTCAAAACTTTGACCTTTGACCCCAAAACTTTCCAAGGTGTCACTCCCTGTTTGTATTTCAGAGCCAAGTTTCCTGCAGTTCACATTCTAACAAACAGCATTAATATGTTGTAATACTTTGGAACAAAAATGCTTTATTTTCTGCTGGAATTTCATGCTACTTGTGAATTTATGAATTGGATTTCCAAGGGGTAGTGCTCCAAGCTCAGAGCCACTTTCAAAGGGGCAGGCAGCAAGTCATTAGCAACACTTTGATAGTAAATTCTTCCTGTTCTGCATCAGTGAGATTTGTGATCCCCTTTACATGTATTTTATTATGATTATTCATTGGTTATCTTTTTCGGCACTATTAAAGTAATCTGGAGAAGTATATTGCATATTATGAGCACAGCTTTTATTATAGCAGCCTCCTAAGTAGGAACACAGGAGCACTGAAAGGGAAATAGAAGAGGGAAAATATCTCCTGGGTTGCATATCCTGTCTCCTGCTGGCACATCCCATCACATAATTCCTTCATAAATATAAGTAATCTAAAACTCCATGTTTTGTTCAGTTTAAAAGAAAATATTTTCCTATGCGTCTACAGATGATTAAAACAAGCCAATAATAAATGTAATTATTGTAATTTACAACAGATAACAGGAAGATTTTAGCCCTGTGATGTTGTTTATTGCCAAATGGACATTTTTTACCATGGCACATTAGAGATATTAATAACATTAATTCTAATTTGACTTTGGTGTGCCCCAATACCACATTTTCATTTAAAAACGCATTTTTTTTTCATTCTCTGAACAAACTTCAGGTGGTGCCTGCTAAGCAGCATCCCATCACAGAAATATTCTGTACCATTCTGCACAAGCCTGAATGGAAACACGAAGGCTGAATTCACTGCACCATCACACAATGCACAACAGCATCTTTTAGCTTTTCACAGACCTGATAAACCCTTCACCAGCCAGCCCAAAATAGAAACAGCAATAGAATCCTCTGAAGTTGTCAGCAAGATTTCTTGAATGAATTTTAATGCCTCTCTCCTCCAGGAAAAGGTTTCTACAGGAGGGGTTTTCAACAGCAAATTTCAACTTTCCACTGCCTATTAAAACAGCTTGCAAAATATATATTTTATATATATATATTATATATACACTCAAACTTTTTACATGTAATTTTTCAAAAATCCACTTTTTGTCTTTTTCCTAGAGCAGCTTGCCCTTAAAAAGCCAAGTCCGGATGATCCAAATGCGAATGCAGAAATTCAGGCAGTGAAGAGTTACTGAAAATATCAGTTGAATTAATATTTTTCACGTACCATTAACTCCAGCTGTTGGTTAGCATTTTAAAAATAAGTTCCTGAGCAGCCAAATGCTCCGACACACAGATAAGCACATGAATAATTCTGGTGGGTGCCATAAGGAAACTCATTAAGGATGCCCAAATCCAGAATGTAACAAGCTGGAGCAGGAGCAATCATTACTGAATTAGCACTGCTTGATGGGGTTACAAATAAATGAGTGGTCACCCTCCACAAATCAGAAAATTCCAAGTGGAGATTAGCCCAAAATGCGGGATTCTTTTCTGGATTGCTCCTGGAAAGAAGATTTTGTAAAAGAATGTGTTTTTGTGATAGTAAGGTTAAACTTGAGGCAGCTGAAAAAAAAAAAAAAATCCAACAAATCAACACTGACTTGCAGCTTCACAGAAATTGCAGGCAAGTCAAATTTCTGTCTTTTCCAAGATGCTCCATGCTGGGATTACCTTTCTTGGCAGGTGAAATGTTCCACCAGAACAAGGGTTTCACTCAAGGTGGGTCCAACACGGGAGTTAAACGGTGCTGTGCTTCATTCTCATCACTGGATTCCTGGAGATGGAGCAAAAGATGAAGTGGAAAAACACAAAATTGTTTTTTGCTATCAAAATAATACCGAAGAATAAGAATGTTGGGTTGGAAGAACCTTAAAAATCATCCCATTCCACCCTGCCAAGGCAGGGCACTTACCACTTCCCAGGGTGCTCCAGCCCGTTCAGCCTGGCCTTGGACACTTCCAGGGATTCAGGGGCAGCCACAGCTTCTCCGGCACCCTGTGCCAGGGCCTGCCCACCTCCCAGGGAACAATTCCTTCCCAATATCCCATCTCACCCTGCTCTCGGTACATGGAAGCCATGCCTTTTGTCCTTCCTGTGCACAGGACCACGGAAGAAAATGGTGCCTCTTTGGAAAAAAATAATAATCCAAAAATCCTTAATTACAAATCAGAGTAATTACTTCTAGATAGCAGTTAATTAACTGCAGCTCCAGCAATCCTGGGGAATGGAGGTTGTCAAGCCCAGTCCAGTTCCTGAGACGAGAAGTGAAGGATTCAACCACTGGAACGGCACCACCGGAAAGGTCCAGGCCACGGCTTCCGTGGGAAACCTCACATCTCTCTCAGCTGCAGTTCCCTAAAAATGCTGAGAGGCAAATGAAAGTGACCTCTGCTGAGTCTTCAGTAACCAAGGAATCTCCCTCTCTTCTTCAGTAACCAAGGAATCCCATCCTGCAGGGATGGGATTGGATGTTTTTTTTAGTTTTCTTCCACCCCAAATCATTATGAAATTCTCAGGAGTTCTGAGTTCCCCATTTTTTTTCTCACTCATGAACCGTGTTGTTTCCTCTTCTGGCTCAAGCAGCCAGAATCAGCTGCTTTAAGCCTGACATGAGAGAGCCAGAATTATGTTTAATAATGGACTGAACTCTTCCCAGCTACAGTGCAGGAATACCAAATGCTGCAGAATCTCTAGGAGAGGCCATCAGTCACTGCAACAGAGGGTTTGCTACTTCCATCTCTAATAATACGGACTACGCTGGAGATACAGGAGCCAGAGACGTCGAGGTGGAGAACTAAACCATCAAATATCATGGGTTCTTTGCTATCAAAAATTATCACAGAATGGAATTGCAGAAATACGTTTTGGGCCTGCCGAAGCATCGTCCAAAAATACTCATATAATTACCCGTATTCCCATCCCATCATACCATGCCAGCGCGAGCCAGTACTACACATAATACCGAACATCACGCAGGCGTGCTCCCAGCCCCCTCGAGTTCAGCCCCGAGCCTTGGACCTTCCCAGGTGATACACAGAACAAGACGCAGCGTCACAAACAGCTGTCTCCCTGCGCCACCCATGATGCCCAGGGAGTACTGGAACCCGTCCGCCAACCCAGGGAGACAAATCTCCTGCCCAAGAGATATCAAACAAAAACTACCATACACTCACACATCCCCCTCGCCACAATCACACATGGAAACAAGTACTAGAGAAACAAAAGAAACCCCTAAACTGACTAATCATCCACACCCAGCGATAGAAGCCAATACAAGACCAACCACCCCATCGGAACACAACAAATTGAACCCGTGATGAGTGTGACTTTTAGCAACTCTGGCCAACGGACCACAAATCCTCTCAAAGGACAAAGAGCAACAGTTTAAAATGCGTAAGAACCATTCATTATGGAAAAATAAATAAAAATCACAAAAAACCTCTCTCTCAAATTAACACAAAAATACAAGAAGTTTACATCTATAAAACTTTTCCCTGCAAACATTACAGATTATTAGACTTGTCTCGTCCCTCACAGCAGCATACCCGTGGCAATAGAAAATGCCATTGGTATGAGCTTTGTCAAGCCAGTCCCAGTTCCTGAGGAACGAAAGATGAAGGATCAACCACCTGGAAACGTGCACCCACGCGGGAAGGCTCCAGACCACGGCTTCCAGTCGGAAACCTCAAATCATGCTCTCAGCTGCAGTTCCCATAAAAAATGCTGAGAGGCAAATGAAAGTGAACGAATTGTCTTAGAGAACTAAACAGAGGAACCTCTCTCCTCAAAGCCGCCTTTATCCCACCGACCGAATCCTCTCCTTCAGTCCGAATCTCACATAGACGCGGAGCGGTGGCCATCTCTTGTCTACGTAGTGGGGGATTGGAGAGTTAATCTGTTTTTTTAGTTCGCATTATCCATTTTATCTCTACCCAACATCAGCCAAGACATCCACTAATATAAGAATTTATTATGGAGAAGTTGCTAGAAGTTTATCCTCCCCCACAATATATCTTTTTTCGCTATATTACTCACTCGTCATTACAACCTTTAATTGCTTTCTCTCATATACTGTTAGCCTCGCGCCTACTAGAATACATTGGTCTATTTACCGGATCTCTAAAAGGACACAGATACGGAAATGGAACGAGGCAGCTCGCTGAAGTACATTACTATGTAGGCGAGTTCCTCAAGTCTACTCCATAGCAGGTTAAAGAGCAAGGTAACCAAGCACGAACTCGCAATACCCTCTTCCAGCTCACCGCGAGAGTAGCAAAGGAAGACAAAGCGCACGTTCACAGCCCAGAGCTATGCGGAGATGATAACTATAGCGCACGTAATTTTCGCTCAAAGTAATCATCCTTCTACCAGAGCCCCCTGTCTGGGCAAGAGAAAACATCGGCAAAGGTGATTTTTACTGGTAAGTGGAAGTGTAAGAATTTGACAAACTGATCAGCCAAATAACTCACTTCTCATCCTCCTGATTCCATACCGATGTCTCAAGGCGCCCCGCGCAAGGCGCAGAGTAGCCCTAAGGTTCATTTGAGACTGTGCGTAGCTTGCGTAGAGCGCACGCCACCTCTAAGACAGGGAAACGAGAAATCCAGACAACACGGCATCGTTGGAAAGCAAGGCGTTCCTCACTGGGGAAAGAAGGCGCTCTTCAGGGGCATATCAAGGGGAGACTAATATACATTTCCCTCCTCCATTCAGAACAGCTGACACCCTGTGGATCCCTACTGCTAGCATGGCTTTCTCTGGTCCGCCACAGCTGGGCTTTGGCTCAAGCACCTGTCTCTGTGCTACTCAAGGGCCATAGAGCCAAGTGTTCCTGCTAAGCCAACTGCCTCCTCTTAACTACTGCAGTCGCACTTCTTCCCCTAGCCCAAACTAGGACAGAGAGTGGGACGAATGCTCTTGCTGGCCCAGCCTCAAAGTTAAACTTCTCCTCCGTGATTCCCATTCCTATCTTTCAACACCAACACGAGCGGAGTCCAGATCTGCTGAGCTCGGAGCTTTGGTTTTAACCGCCCAAACTTTCCCGCTCATATTTAGTGACCTATTTTTTCTTATCTCTATTTTGGGTGGAGAAGGAGAACTTTGACCTTCTGACCCCTATAGAACCACTCTTCCACAAAAGGTGGCCGATAGCCTACAGCTATCCTGTTTGTATTTCCATCAGTTCCGAGATCTCCCTGCATTGATCCACATAGTCTACACATGAACAACGAGGCGTCACAGGCACCGCCTTAAGTACGACTGACTGTTATTAAACTCTAACTAAGGGTAGATCAAAGTGCTTTGACTATTAGATAAGTGCGCGTCTCATCATCGGGGAGGGCGTCGGAATTGCCAGAGCTTTAGCTGTAAGCATCATGGCCGGCGCGCTGGTATGGATCATTCATGAAATTTTGATAGGTAACTTATGCACATAGTGTAAGGGATATGTCGCTCGCCTGGAACCCAGAAATGTTATTCTTCAGTTAGTCACCTTAAACTAGGCTAGTCTAGGATTGATCATGTCCCACCAAAGATCATCCATATATGTTCTAATAACACCTTCTGATAACTTTAAATTTTTTTCTTCCTGTTCTCGTTCATCTAGTTGCAAATTCGTTTCCGGTGACAAATCCCCGTTACTATGTATTTATATTTAATGTATTTTAAAATCATAAGTAGGTAAATCCCCTACATTTTTCCTAAAAGACCTCACTATATAACCAATATGTAATCTGGTACAAGTTATATCGGTTTCAATCATTTTGTTTCTATACATTACATTTTATGAATGCTTTATCCTTCTTAATCATACTACACAGCCTCTACATTAAAGATAACAACAGGAGCTATCTGAATTTTACGTCCATGTGCACAATAGAAGAAGAAAAGATCTCCTGGGTTTGACTGTCATCAATACATAGTCTCTCTGCTGAAATGGTAAACGAAACACTTTATTTACTAGATCCCATATTTTCCTATCCATAACTATCACCTACATTATAATTCAAAAAGTTAAAATATCCACAATGCTAAATTTCTACTAGTTCGTTTAGATATGCAAAAATTAATTCTTTCCACATACTGCTCCCACAATCACAGGAATGACAGTAAAAAACAAATAACCAGGACAATAACCATACCACCACAGATAATTAATTAACAGAATCATTTAAATCAAAACAACCAAAACTAAACACAAGTGCAAAGATATGCACACACAGCTTTATTTACATTGCCAAACAATGGCCATTTGCTGTTTTTACTGTAAATTAGAGACAGCCTTAATAGAGATAGCCTATATAACATTATTGCACACTATGATTGATGTATGTGGTGTTGACAACGCCACACGTAGATGCTCCCTCACGCACCCAAACATTGATCCAACAAAATGTTAAACTATCGTCCATTATATCTCTTTACTGTTGGTTTTCAATTCTCTGTAAACAATACGTCTCAGGGAATTGTAGACATGACTCAGATGCCAACATCCATTCATCCACGGAACTTATTCTGTAGCACTCCAGTCTGTAGAGGTCCATACGCGGAGATGAGACCACTGATCACGAACGAGGGTGCAGGTAGCGATGCGGAGTAATCAGCGCTCACCACAACCAATGCAATCACCCCAGCATCTTTTACGATGACTGCTTTCACAGACATATCAGACCATCTCGCTCACTATCGCCACGGCCACGCCCCAGCGGCGCGTAAATTAGGAAACACACAGCGACAAAGAAGATCCTAAAGAGTTGATTACAGCAAGACAAATTTGATGTGAATAAAATTACTTTGACTTAATATTAGCGTCTTTCCTACAGCATCACAGTCGAGAATAGGGTGTCGGTTAACAGGAGGGGTCTTGTGCCAGCCACACACGCAAGATTCGCAGGAGCTCTAATCCACACACGAGACCGCAAGCTTCAATTAACTATAATAACAGCTATCTGGCAAAGAGTTAATAATTAGAGCTGAGTGACTAATTAATCTATCAAAGTATAACTAAGTTGTATTATAAAACAGCTCAATACGTATAATTTAAAGATATATATATACACTCATACTTTACATGTAATTTTTCAAAAATCCACTTTTTGTCTTTTTCCTAGAGCAGCTTGCCCTTAAAAAGCCAAGTCCGGATGATCCAAATGCGAATGCAGAAATTCAGGCGGTGAAGAGTTACTGAAAACATCAGTTGAATTAATATTTTTCACGTACCATTAACTCCAGCTGTTGGTTAGCATTTTAAAAATAAGTTCCTGAGCAGCCAAATGCTCCGACACACAGATAAGCACATGAATAATTCTGGTGGGTGCCATAAGGAAACTCATTAAGGATGCCCAAATCCAGAATGTAACAAGCTGGAGCAGGAGCAATCATTACTGAATTAGCACTGCTTGATGGGGTTACAAATAAATGAGTGGTCACCCTCCACAAATCAGAAAATTCCAAGGGGAGATTAGCCCAAAAGCGAGGATTCTTTTCTGGATTGCTCCTGGAAAGAAGATTTTGTAAAGTTGTAACTTGGAGGTGAAGTTATAACTTTGGTAAGGTTATAACTTGAGGCCATGAGCAGCTGAAAAAAAAAATCCAACAAACCAACACTGAACTTGCAGCTTTACAGAAATTACAGTCAACTCAAATTTCTGTCTTTTTCAAGATGCTGGGATGCTCCATGCTGGGATTCTCTTTTTTGGCAGTTGAAATGTTCCACCAGAAGGAGGTTTCACTCAAGGTGGGTCCAACATGGGAGTTAAATTCACCCCAAGGGTGGTTCTGTGAAGGTTGTTCTCCCAGGTCTCTCCCTGGGTGCTGGCAAAGTTCAAAAAGTCAAAAAAGTCATTGAATGTGGATGGAAAAAAGAGTTTTAAAAAAGTATGTATAAAAAAAAGCAAAAATTCATGGAATGTTTTGTTGGGGAATTTGGCTCCAGGGTTTTTTGGGATCAAAGCAGCAGCATTTACTCTTGATCAGGCTCTTCCCTGAGAAGCATATCCAACCTCCAAATAAAGGAATTCAGGTAAATCAAAGCAAGGGAGGATTTTGACACATTTAAATGAAATGAAAGATAATTTTCCTCTGTAGAAAGAAGAATCAATCACCTTTCTTCCCACAGCACTACGAACAATATTGTAAGTTCCTTTTCCATCAGCTACCTCTTAATTACCAGAACTTCATCATATTTCTCCCAGTAAAACCCACCTAGGATTGTTCTTTACCCCACAAAACGGGTGCCAGGGCTGCATTTTTCCTGCTGCACTTGTAAATTTAACTGCTTTAATCACTTGTTGGGTAACCTTGATATGAGAAATGACAGAGCCCCTGAATGGTTTAATAACTCAGAGGAGCCCTGGATTTTCACTGAAGCTCAGAAATTTGCTTTGGAGTTATCTCCAGCTGAACACAGGCCATCTCCTCATAGGATAAGGAAAAAAGCAGCTTAAACAGGGGGATTCTCTGGAGAAATAAACTTTTGTTTGGGATTGTTTAATTTATCCCAGTCCCAAATGCATTGCTGCTCACAACAGATCTATTCCAGTTCCAGACTGAAACTGAATTATTTTGGCTTTTCGTGCTACCAGAGGACACGGGGAAAACTCCTACCATCAGAAAAAAAGGGTTTATATCCCCCTGTGTGAACATCTGTGTGTGTGCACTCAGAACTCCGAGTGACGATGAAAGGACATTTTTCTGACTGTGCATTTCTAGGCATTATATATTATTTAATTTATAAATTATGCAGCTTCTCGGTGTTTTGAGGATGCTGCTGCTGCTGGTCCCATGGCACAAGCGGGGTTGGGAAGGAACCCTAAAATGCATCCTATCCCACCCCATGGATTTTGAGATTTTGAGAACCAGTTATATCTAAATATATATTATATATAAAAAGATATATGTTATGTATAAATATCATTTTAATGCTTTAAATATATTGAAAAATACATATCCCAAACAGGCTTGCTGTTTGATGTTCAAATGTTATTTTTACATGAGAACAATCCCCCCTACCAAAATAATTCTGATCAGATTTATTATGTGCTTCTATTACTTCTGTTAGACATTTATGCTTCTGTGGTTCCTATTAGGCCTGGAGAATATATCAATATATTTTATTTGCACATTATCAATACGTATTTATATAAATATCACCCAGATTTATAGAAATAATCTCCTCAACAAAAACCTACACCGATTTTTAGAGCCAATGTTTATGGCTACTGAAACTCCTGAAGGTTGTGGTTTGTAATACTTTTGTGACACAGCCTCAGCTGTCAGAGAACAAACTAAAATTCATCTCCTTTGGGCAGTGATACCTGGCAGAGAGGAAAAATCAAGGAGAAAAACCAGGAATACAGGAGTGTGATTAAAAAAAACTATCACAAGTGACAGTTTCTTAGCCAAAATAAAAACAAAAAAAAACCAAGAGGAGGTCAAATAACTTAATCCTTCTGAGAACAATTTATAGCTCCAATACTCAGCTCTTCTCCAGGCAAAAAAAAAAGGGAGTAAAATTTGCCAACATCCTGGGAAGAAAAGCATGGATCAATGGTGAGGATGATGCTGCATGATTGAAGTGCCAGGGGAATGGAGAGCAAGCTTTGAGCAGGGAAATCAGGGAGGAGCTGGCAGGAGAAGGGACTGTCAGGATTGTCCCCGTGTATATTAAATACCAAATATTAATATTTAATATTAAATATAGTTATTAAATATTAATATGATATAATAAATGTATATATATTATAATTCTATATTCTTATTTATATTCATTAATAATATAAATAATAATATACATTATATATTATACATAATATATATATATATAATAACATATAATGTATAATATAATATATTATTATAATTTATATTTATAATATATATTTATAATTTATAATATATAATATAAAATATGTAATATAGTAATCATATATGATACATGATATATTACATATTATTATTATCTATACATTATATATTATATATAATATAGATTATTAAACAATTAATATTATATATAATATTATATATATATATATGTGTTATAATGACACCACCAATAATAATAATGATGATGTTGCATAATTATGTTTTCCACGGACACATTTCTTCAAAAGCAAATAGAAATGCAGCAAATGTGTGCAAAATTCCCCAGTTGTCCACGCCACCCCCAGCTCTCGCAGCTCCCCCAGCCCATCCTTCACACCCAAACCATCTGTTTGTCATCTCCTGGCTCTGCCTGTGCCTCTCCCACCACCAACCATCTGCTGGGAGCCTTTCAACTTCTATTTACAGCCCAGCCTCTTTTATCCATCGTACAACTCTCTGCACATGTCAAAATTTTAATTACACAGCCCCCTGTTAGGATGTCGTGGGCTCAGGGTTTTTTTTTTTTCTAACTGGGATGGGCTGGAAGGCAGGGAAAATGTGGTTTTCTGGCTCGCTGATAAATGGTGCTCCTGGAGAGTGCCACTGGTTTGGAAGGGAAGGAAGAGATGATGCATGAAGTCAGTAATTGTTCCGAGACACCTCCAAGTAATTGATGTCTGCATAATTCCAGAAATGCTGGGGCTTTATTAAAATACAATAACAATATTAATTTATATGAAAATTCGCTTGGGCTAACAGCTAATGCATTTAAATTTTGTGTAATTTAATGCGGTCCTATCTCCTGGTAGGGTGGTGGGGGGAACAAAAAGGGGATTTCTCAGTAGAAATTCTCTCTGTGCTTCAGATCTCATAAAATATAAGGTCTGAATGACTTTTAGAAATGCTATAAATATGATTAAGATATCCCCCTCCCGAGGCAGGGGGGCGAAACGGATCTTGCTGAACAAAAATCAGCCAAGAACATTCAAAATTACCATTTCTATGGTGAATACTGTACATAATACACAGATTAAAACAAAGCCCTTCCTCACTCCTGCCAGCTGGAGGAACAGAGGATGAATCCACAATTTTTATCCTCGATTTTGACACAAATTGCTGAGGAATGTTCCCTGTTTTTTCAGGATGAGTTTGCTGAGTTGATACCATTTTTGGACACAAGGATGGAATGGAATTTGAATAACAAGAAGTGATATAGGGGAAAGAAGCAACAGGGCTTTTGCCACGGGCTCCACAAAATAAAGGAATTTCTGAGGATTAGCAGGATCAGATTCCCTTTTCCTGGAGCTCCTGCGTTTCTCCTCTGCCCTTTCAGGCCTGAGGACGGGTCAACCTCTCTGAAAAAAGGAAGGATTTTCCACGCTGGGATCTAAGAACTCACAGAAAGCAGATTGGTGGGGAAGTGTTGTCATCTTGAGCTTTGAAAAAAAAACCTCAAATGATTTTGAGAGGCCTCCAAAGAGGTTCAGCCCCATTGGAAGGGTTCCACTGAAGGTGAGATGAGTCTGGGCCACCAGAGCTGGTCCTGGGCCACCAGAGGTGGTTTGGGATCCACCAGGGGTGGTTTGGGATACACCAGAGATGGTTTGGGATCCACCAGGGTGGTTTGGGATCCACCAGGGTGGTTTGGGATCTACCAGGGTTGGTTTGGGATCCACCAGGGTGTTGGGATCCACCAGGGATGGTTTGGGATCCACCAGAGGTAGTTTGGGATCCACCAGAATGGTTTGGGATCCACCAGGGTGATTTGGGATCTACCAGGGTTGGTTTGGGATCCACCAGAGGTAGTTTGGGATCCACCAGGGATGGTTTGGGATCCACCAGGGATGGTTTGGGATCCACCAGGGTGGTTTGGGATCCACAGGATGGTTTGGGATCCCCAGGGAGGTTTGGATCCACCAGAGGTGGTTTGGGATCCACCAGGGATGGTTTGGGATCCACCAGAGGTGGTTTGGGATACACCAGGGGTGGTTTGGGATCCACCAGAGGTGGTTTGGATCCACCAGAGGTAATTTGGGATCCACCAGGGTGGTTTGGGATATCCACCAGGTGGTTTGGGATCCACCAGGGTGGTTTGGGATCCACCAGAGGTGATTTGGGATCCACCAGGGTGGTTGGGATCACAGAGGTGATTTGGGATCCACCAGAGGTGGTTTGGGATCACCAGAGATGGTTTGGGATCCACCAGAGGTGGTTTGGGATCCACCAGGGGTGGTTTGGGATCTACCAGGGTGGTTTGGGATCCACCAGGGGGGTTTGGGATCTACCAGGTGGTTTGGGATCCACCAGAGGTGGTTTGGGATCCACCAGAGGTAGTTTGGGATCCACCAGGGATGGTTTGGGATCCACCAGGGATGGTTTGGGATCCATCAGGGTGGTTTGGGATCCACCAAGGTGGTTTGGGATCTACCAGGGGTGGTTTGGGATCCACCAGGGTGGTTTGGGATCCACCAGGGTGGTTTGGGATCCACCAGAGGTGATTTGGGATCCACCAGGGTGGTTTGGGACCACCAGAGGTGATTTGGGATCCACCAGAGGTGGTTTGGGATCCACCAGAGATGGTTTGGATCACCAGAGGTGTTTGGGATCCACCAGGGGTGGTTTGGGATCTACCAGGGTGGTTTGGGATCCACCAGGGGGGTTTGGGATCTACCAGGGTGGTTTGGGATCCACCAGAGGTGGTTTGGGATCCACCAGAGGTAGTTTGGGATCCACCAGGGATGGTTGGGATCCACCAGGGATGGTTTGGGATCCATCAGGGTGGTTTGGGATCCACCAGAGGTGGTTTGGGATCTACCAGGGTTGGTTTGGGATCCACCAGGATGGTTTGGGATCCACCAGGGTGGTTTGGGATCCACGAGGTAGTTTGGGATCCACCAGGGATGGTTTGGGATCCACCAGGGTGGTTTGGGATCCACCAGAGGTAGTTTGGGATCCACAGGATGGTTTGGGATCCACCAGGGATGGTTTGGGATCCACCAGAGGTGATTTGGGATCCACCAGGGGTGGTTTGGGATCCACCAGAGGTGGTTTGGGATCCACCAGAGATGGTTTGGGATCCACCAGAGGTGGTTTGGGATCCACCAGAGATGGTTTGGGATCCACCAGAGGTGGTTTGGGATCCACCAGGGATGGTTTGGGATCCACCAGGGGATGGTTTGGGATCCCACAGGGTGGTTTGGGATCCACCAGAGGTGGTTTGGGATCCACCAGGGTGGTTTGGGATCCACCAGGGGTGGTTTGGGATCTACCAGGGATGGTTTGGGATCCACCAGGGATGGTTTGGGATCCACCAGAGGTGATTTGGGATCCACCAGAGGTGGTTTGGGATCTACCAGGGATGGTTTGGGATTCACCAGGGGTAGTTTTGGACCCCCTGGCCCAGGCACAACAAAATCCCACAAGAAAGTCCTTCTTTTCCCTTTCATTCCCATTTTCCCCTTCATTGCAAAGCCTCTCCTGATTTCACACCTCAGAATTTCAGAGAGCAGAGGGAGCTTTGCTCAAGGCAGGGAGAGAAATGCAGCATTTTGATGCTTGTTTGCCTTCATTCAGTTCTGCACACAATGGGATGATTTTTTTTTTTGTGGAATTTCATTATTTTGGTTAGAGTGAGTAGCTGTCCTAAGTCTAAAATTACACAAATTACACAGAGTATTGGAGCACTTCCAAAAGATCTATTCTGGGCATGTAAATGGAGGAGTCAATCCCACTTTTTTTTTTTTGTAAATTTTTTAATTGATTCAGGTAAACATCTAAAGCCTGGAACAACTTGAAAGGAGCCCCTTCCTTTTAATTAAAATCTTTTTAACAATGTAGCTTTGGGAATCACCTTCCTAAGGCTGTCAGAAAGTTTTCTATCTCCACCTGTTGCCATGGTGGAACTGCACTGAGAGCTCCTTTACAGAAATCCAGGTAGCCAGGTTCCTGACAATATTTTTAAAAAATCCTTTAAAAGATTAGTCCTCATGATCCCCCAATTTACCAACTGATCTCCTGCTACCAAAGCGGGGCTGCAGAAATTAAGAGCAGCTTTAAGGCATCTCCAGGCACGGCGATTCCTCCCCTCCACCTCTCCCAGCAGCGGGGATTATTTTCATCATGCAGATCAATACTGGCTGCTTTAATGCTCTGACTTCACTTGCTTTCAAATCCTCCAATTTAATCATGCAGCCTGAACGAGCAGCTACATTGTTTTGGAGAGATTTCAATGTTTTTAAAAAGACACTCGGTTTGGAACGAGGCTGGAGGAACGAGACGTCGCGTTCCTCACGTGAAAGTTCCTGTAAATTTTCAGCTTTAATGGGGCCACGGTTTGAATGATTGAGCTGGAACTCCTTTTCTGGTTTTTCCTGTGTTGATAAAGAATAGGAGGCAACAAATTTAATTCCATTCAAGGTGGAATTGGATGTTACAGGCCCAAACAGAGAAAACTCATTAGACAATAACTCTTCCTGTGGTGTCAACAGCAGTTACCCCGGTGCTTTTTGTGCTGTTCCAGTCCCAGAAAAACTGTTTAGAATCGATTGATCTATATTTTCTCACCAAAGATGACACAAAAATATGATCTGCTGTGATATATCTGTTCTCCTTTTGCTGTGTGTATACAATGAATTCATACATATTTGATGAAAACCTTTCACCAAAAGCTGTTGCAATCCCATAAAAACGCTGGCTCCTTGTGACTGCTGAGGTGCAGCAAGATGGATATTTGGGAAAATGATTGACTTCAAAAAGAACTTTGGATCCTCTGAGCTGCTTCCCAAATGCAGGGAGCTGGAAAAAAACAGGGAGGGAGAAATTCCAAGGAAGGGAAGATAGAGGAATGATCATGGCATGAGCTAAGCCTGGTGAGAGAACACAACAGCCTCACCTCAGAACAAACAAATCTCTGCCTTAAAAATCTCTGTCTCATATTTTCTGACTGTTCCCATCATAATTTAATCGTTTCCCTGCATCCCAGCACTCTGTGATCAGAGAATCATTTGTTATTAATGTTTTTTTCCAGCCATTCTGGTTGCCACAGTAGCTCCACCATCACCAGGCTCGAAGGCTGAACAATTAAATCTGATTTTCTTTGAGCACGTCGCAGCCATCACAGAAATCCAGCTGCATGAACAAAGTGCAGAATCCTCTCGGAGAGCAAATGCTGTTTGCAATCTCACAATTTGCAGGCTAAAAATTAAATGACTATTTTTATCCTCCCTTTTCTGCCAGACATTAACTAAATTTGTCAACGTTAGCACGCTCAGGATTAAAGTTTTATTGACTCCTTTTTTATTTCAAGGCAAACTTAAAATATGGCACATAAAGTTTTCATAGCTGCACTAGGAGACTTCCTGGCCCAGATTCCAACTTCCAGTTCTGCTGCCTGGAGCTCCTGATCCCAGTCCTGGGGATAATTTTCAATTTGCTGCTACCTGGCTCAGAGTTTGGACACAGCACCCAAATTTGGGGGCAGAGGAGTTGATTAAAAAAAGGAAAAATATGAAAGATGGAGCATGAGAGAAACTTCTGTGGGAAAGAGGAAGATCAGCTGGTGGTGGGCAGGAATGGTCCCCAGGAATTGTTACTCCAACACAGGGAACAGGTTGGAATAGTGAAGGAAAATTGGTTTATTCATCATAATTTCTGAAAGGCTCCTCTCAGGTTATTTCATGCTGCAGTCTTGTTTTTATTCCCAGCTTTGAGATGTGAATTAAGGCCTTTTCTCTGATTCCATTACCTCTGTCTCTCATTTCTGTCGTCCACCCCCTCCTCAGCATTTGCCACTTGCAAATCTGCGGCGTGGAGGTGAGAGGAGAAGCAGGATTATTTTAGGAACTGCTGTTCCCACAAGTTGCCTTGATAAACTGCTTTCTGGGGTCGTCACCCACCCATGGCTTGGAGCTTCTGATCACATTTTCTTGTATTCAACAGAATCCCCTGGTCTTCAGTTAACCAGATTGAATCAGGCAGGAATTTTTAAGTGGTTTTACAAAGAACTCATTGATGTTCATTGCCTGAAGTATTCAAGTAAAGGCTTAAATATCAAATTTGGTAAAAAATAATAGATTTTCTAATATTTTGTTTTATTTTTAACTAAAATTATTGAATAGTTTGGGTTGGAAGGGAACTTAAAGGCCATGAGCAGGGATACCTTCCACTAGACCAGGCTGCTCAGAGCCCTGTCCAATTCCACAGTGAAGGGGTAGAATTTAAATTTTAACTTTTTACCTGTGATCCAGGAGATGAAGAAAGACTGCTGGACTCTTGTATCACAGTTTTCACTGAGTCTGGCCAAATTCCTGGAAATTTCTGGGAATTCAATTTTGTGGGATCTGTAGCTAACTCTGCTAAGAGAAAAATAATCAAATTTATGATGTTATTTGGAAAATGCAGGAGCAATTCTTGGGGACGTCCCATGCAGGGCCAGGAGCTGGACTTGGTGATCCCTGTGGGGCTCAGAATCCTGGGAATTCTCTGTGATTTTGTGACTTTTGGTGCAGTCCAGAGAGAGGCACTGACTCACAGCATCTGCCGAGCTGTCAACACAACACCCCAAACTGACACCCCAAATATCAGCATTTACTGGAGAGGCTTGAGTTCAGAACCATCCCATTCCTGTAAAGAACTGAAAACCAGCAGAGATTAAAGGGCATGCAGGGAATTGCTGAGTCCTCTGCATCTCCGTGGAGAATTTTTTAACAGCAGGAGCAAATTGTTGATAGGAGGTGCATTGTGATGTGAGCTGCGTTGTGATGTCAGGCACGAGAACACAATTTACACAATTTACCTGTCTCCTTCCTGGAGCAATCAGGACTGTTCATAATTCTGCTGCTAATTGAAAAACTGGCAAAACAAAACCCCTCAGCCTGCGGTGCCAACGTGAGCTGGGCTGGGAAAGGAGCTTCCCGTTGGAAAAAAAAAAAAAACCACCCAAATCTCCATCCCAAATCCTGCCTTGGCCTCTTGTTTTAGCTGGAAGAGGAGCAGGTAGCTCTGCTGCAGTCACAACATGTCAGGGGCACATCCTCACGCACAGAGCCTGTTTGATTTCCTGGCTGCCTTATTTGTTTACAACAATGCTCTTAAAATTGCCTCTCCCATCTGTGTGGCTCCGGCTTGTTTGAATGAGAATGAGATATTAAAATGCCATCCAGATGTCTAGATGCATATCAGCATTTGCATATTATGCAAATTGTCACCGGGACTGGGCGTTTTTTTTTTTTTTCTCCCCCCTTCTTAAACAAAACAATATTTTGAGGTGGAATGTAAAGAAGAAAAAAGCTGTGAAGGATGACAAGAGAAAAAAAAAATGAACTGAGCATATTCAGCTGAACTTTTCAATCACTTTGGATGAAAGGGTTATGTACAAAGTGGCCTCTGTTGTTTTCACTGTAAATCTGGAGAAGGACAATTGGATGAAAACAATCTTGAAGAGCAAAACACACAATCAGCAAGGAAGCCTGAAGAGCTCATCAAATTAATTCAGCAAAGTACAATATAAAAGTTGTCTCTGATCTCATGAGAGCAGGACTTCATAAACAGCAGCAACAAATATTTGTTGGCTACTGGGCATTAATTTAGAGAAACCTTTGGCTCTGCCTCTGCAGATGGAGTTAAGTCCATAGAATTAACAGAGCAAGATCATACCTGAGCATTTGTTGCTCTAAAAATAAGAAAATTAGGATCAATATCTTTAATTGAAGTTTGGTTTGGGGGGACCCTTACAGCTAACAATAAACATGATGTCTCTTGAGTTTCCCCTAACAAAACAGAAAAGTTTTAGATTTGTTATTTGGCTTCAGATATTTTAATTACACTAAATTGAAGCTGGATGTCAGGACAAAAATAAAAAGGCCAGACCAGCTACTTTGGAGCCAGTCAAAGTTTAATTCATCCTCTCCCAATCCTAAATCATGAATAACTGATACAATAAATCCAGTGTTTTCCTTGTTTTTCTGCTGGGTTTTATGGTAGCCCTTGGCCAGCCCAGATTTCAGGTGGCACAAGCTGATTTCTCACACCTTTCCACACACACTCAGGAGAGTTTTGGTGTGAAATGCTTTAACCCTGTCTAATTATCATTTAAAAATCTCTTTCAAGGCCTTACCCAAAATTTATTGATCACCCCTTACTCTCCTTGCCCTACATAACCTGGGGGCAGTCGGGCTCTCGATGCCTTGTTTGATCTCTGCTGCTTACCAGGAATGCAATTTCTGCTCCAGCAGAGATCTGGACACCCTTTGCAGATTTTGTCTTCCTGCATTACCTCAGGACGTGTTTTCCCTGCTATTTGAACCTTCTGCATGGAAACATTCGAGGGAAAAAATGGTATTTCAAGGGAAATAAAAGATTTGCTGTAATCCCAAGAGAAGTTGAGCTAAAGATCGACGGTTTGTGTCAGAGCAATGCAATATCTGGATATTTTGTGATACCTCACAAAGCCATGACTCTGCTAATTTAAGCAGATTTGGTGATAACAATCCTTTCACTGGCATATTAAGAAATAATTAATTTTTATTTGGCCCAGAGTCCTTCCTTAGGATTTTCCTCAAGCACATCAGCGAGCTTCAGCTGCACAAAATGCTCCCAAAACACTGATTTTAGCTGTAAATATTTCCACTGAAGCTATTTCCTAAATATTTCTCAAATTACTACACAGAGAGGTAATATTAGACTTTCTGAATTTACAGCATTACCTGTTTGTATGGGATTATCACGAGCAAATAAAATATCTGGTGATTTGCTTCCAAGGTACTGATACTTTTCGGGATGGAATACTTACAAATCTAGCCAGGAACATTCCACAGAGCTGAAAGTGATGAAATTAGGTTAATACATTATTTATAATGAATGATTTGCACAGCTCCGTACAAAACAGAGGAACATTTTTAACCAGTTAAATCACACAAGGAGAAGGGGAAGATGTTGTTTTCCTCATTTTTTTCTCATTTTCACAGCACTGTCTCAATTCCTTATTGAGCCCTGACTTTGCCACTTGTCAGCTGACAATAAAGAGCTCTGCCTGAACAGATGAGCAAACATCTGGCCCGCCCTGGGGATGGTGGCATTGCTGTTTGATCTCATCCCCTTTTTTTTAGCCACAAACCCCTTTCTTTCAGGTTTTCCTGTCTTTTTTCTTCCTTCATTCCCTTTACACACAGCTCTGACACGGAAATCGCGACCGGAGGAGCGTTGGAGCGCGGAGCTGAGGATAAATTCTCGTTAATCATGCAGGTACAGCTCGCTGGATAATTCATGGCACATCTCCCTGCCACATGTAGGACTTCAGAACTGATTAACCAGCGCCTCTCCCTGCTGTCCCACCACATAAGGAAGCGTGGCAATAAAAGAGGATTCATCTTCCCAGCACCGCACACCCTTAAATTTCACTGATAACAACAACGTGAGCGTGGAAATGGGAGAGATGGGAAAAATATCTCAGAGAAAAGAAAAAAAAAAGGATGAGAAAACAGTTCTTCAAACCTAAAAATAAAAAAAGCAGGAGAACATCGTAGCACGAAATGCAACAAATTTCCACAGCGAAGCTGCGAGAGAAAACACTTCAATCCCACAAGAAGCAATTAGAGGATCCTGTGGAAATGGTGCATTAAAAAGATGAGTCTCCAAAGGAATGAGCTGCTTTTCCTCATCCCTCTTTTTTTATTGTTGCTCCAATGGAATTCATCTGCCTGCACATCCTCTCCGCAGCCCTGGAATGGTTCTTCTCCCTTCCAGAGGATTTTCTGGCCTCTGTTGTGAGGGGCTGTGAATAAGCAAAAGCTTTCGAGGCTGCTGAAGAGGATGAGGGAGGTTTTTATTTCTCTTTATAGAACAGGAAGCCTGCAGGAGGGAAATTGCAAAGAATTGTTCTTCTCTAGCAGGCGTTAGAGAAACGCTGGGTTTGTTTATTCATCTCCCACCTGAACCAACCTCCAGCTTCATTTGGATAAATCAGCTCCCTCACCGTGGCTTTTATGGGTGGAATGGGGTAAAGAGAGGAAGGGAAATGAAAGGAAATTCTTTTGCAGAGTTCATTGGACCTTTGCCTTTTTCTCCCCTTCCTTCCTGCCCGTTTCTTTTGCCTCGTAGAGGGGATTGATCTGGGAATCTCACAAATGAGGGTGCTCAGTCTTTGGGTTTGGACATCCATCACCTTCTCATCAGCTCATGGCTGGTTTAAAATGCAACTTTTCACTTTAATTCTTCAGTCCCACTCACCTGGAACCTGGAAAGGCCTTTACAGCCCCGGGTCTGCTCCCTGCCATCCTGCCCTTCGTGATTCTGCTCCTCCTGGGAGGGAGCTGGAGGCAGCACAAACCTGGGTAAAAGGGTTTTGTGATCAATCAGCTCATACCTGTCCTATTAATAATGCAAATGGGATGGGATTATTGGGTTATGAGGAGCTTACACACAAATATTAACCACTAACACATTCATTAGGCTGACTGAAGGATTAATTTGCTTTGATGCTGCTGGATTGCAGACCAGCAGATCGTTTTACCGAGGACTGCCTCGATTGATCAGAGCCATCCCGTGCTGGGCTTTGTGTTTCCACAACAGAATTGATCTTTCTCCTGGATGCAGACAAACAACATTCTGAGCCTCATCTGGGGATGCTGGTGACTAAGCTTGGTTAGGGAAACAAGGAATGGGAATATCCTGCTGGAGGTGTTTATCCTGGATGGGATCTTATTCTGAAAGCAATCACTTTGAATTCTGTTTGAATCTTATTTGAATTTTATGGGCAGGTTTAGACCCAAAAGAAAAGCAGAATGAAATATTCTCCGTGTTTCACTGGGTGTTGTAGAGGTTTGGGCCCATGGCAGGGGTGGGACTGGATGAAATTTAAGGTCCCTTCCAACACAAACCCCTCTGGGATTTTCTGCTCTCACCCTGGAGAAATGAAGGCAACAATCCCACATGGAAAATCATTACCCTAATGAGGTGGACACTGTGGATTTCTCTGCTGGTGAAATTCAGAATAAATTTGCCTTCTCAGCACGATCACCACAACATCAATACAGGCACTCCTTGAGGAGGTGCAAATATTGGAACTTTAATATTACACAGGTTTAATAATCATAATTGTTTTTTTTCATGTACCTTTGAAAGAGTCCAAGAGAAGCCTGTGAAAGATTATCCTAAAAATATCTGATCTAAGCTGACACAGGGTCATTTCACTGCATGTCTGGAGGGTCAGAAAAGTTCTTCAGGTCTTGATCTGAGATGAATATTCCCAAGGTATCAAAAGGGTCTTGATCAAGGAAAATTTCAGTCTCCTCACAGCTTTTTTTTTCCCCCCAGCTCTGGATGGCTCATTCTCCCTGCAATATTTTCTCATTTCTCTGACTTCTGAAAGTGCCTTTTCCTTTGCAGCACTTCACTGACAGTGAGTGGCAGTTGTTCATTAACCATTAGCTCTTCTAATTTTCTGTGAACTAATTGCGAGGAGCATAAGAAAAGCCATTAGAATAGCAAAGCTCTGAGGGATGAGAGAAGAAAAAGAGCAGGTCAAGATCACTGCAATTTACAGCAATATTTCTTTCAAGAAATGCGGGGGTCTAAAAGTCAATTGTTAAAAAGAAAGCAGAAAGAGACCTGCAAATATCAATTCAAAAATCAATAGAAATGTCCAGTTGGATACAAAGTTTCTGCAGCAATTTCTAGGGAAAATACTTACCTTATGACATGACAAGCATCTTTATTGCATAGGGTAAATGAGCCAGTAAAAGCAAAAAATTGGGAGCAGATTGGAGCAGAGGGACTGAAAAACAGGAACACTCAGGACCAAGATAGGAAAAAAACCCCTTCAAAACCCACTCCACAAAAGAAACCATTATTTGAGGTGATTCTTGCAGTCCAGAGCTGTTTGCAGAAAGAGGGAGCAAGTTTTGTTATCAAAAGGCATCATTATCTGGCTGATGTTTCCCAGAATTCTGAAAGAAATAGAAATAAAATTATTAAAACTATCAGAGGTTATGAGCAAAGCAATTTTGCTCCTGTCGGCGTTGATGTGCAACCCCAGCAGGAGATTCCTCATAACCTGAGCTGATGATGATTACAAATCATCAGGTTCATTTATGTATCACTCATGGTTAAAATTCACTTTTGATAGCGGTGAATGAGGGTGGTGAAAACTGTAAATTAAAATACGTACTCGAGCTGTTGTGTCGATAAAACTTCAATAGCTCGGGATGAAAAAAGGTAGAACAACTTAAATGACTGTTGTGGAAACAAAAATTTCAGTGTTTGCCTGTCTTAAAATTTTGACTGATAGATGGATGTAGAACCAAAAAAAAAAAAAAAAAGGATAAAAACATAGTTCCATTTGGTCACATGTAGGCAACAAGTAAGATATAGGAATCTTTATAAATCAGATCTAAGTTTGAGCACAGATGGATTAACAGGCGGTAAAACAACAGCTGACACATCCAACGTGATGGGGAGGAAATATGACCGGGGTGAGAGCTTTGGACAGGCTTTAATTCAGCCCAGCACACTGTGGGAAATTGATGGCTTTTAAAACAACTTCAGAACATTTCTGTGCTCCTCACAGCGCCTGCTGACCCCTGGGATGGGAATGAATCCAGTCCCTGTTGTTGGGACAATAAAAAGTGAAGCTGAGAAGGTGCTGGTGACCACTGGCACCAGTTTGAGATGATTCCCATGAGCAGTTACTCGATTTGAGCTGTTCTGACTCCACCAGCAGCTCAGGGGTTAAAATAATGCAAGGGAAAGGATTTATTGCCATAAAAACCTTCCCTTACTTGGGGAAGGGATGGCAGGGAGGGTATTCCTGAATTCCTTGCGGATGAGGACAAAACAACCTCTCTCAGCCTTGGAGTAGATTAAAGGCAGATAAACAGAGCGTCAGGAAGATCCGTCATGGGGATGGAGGGGGAAGGGGGTGGCTCTGCCAGCTGGGTAACCTTCAGCAAAGAAATGCACCATGAGATCATTTGAGCACAGATTGGGAGAATTATGGGATGAAAAATTAGTTAAATAAATCAACAGGCGTGTCGGGTGATCCTCTGCGGCAGAGATGGATGTTTCTTTTCTAATTTACTGGAAAGGCACAATCTCCTGGCTTGGACTCGAGGATCTTGAAGGTCTTTTCAACATCAGCTTTTGATTCTCACAGGGGCTACAGGTTAAAGCAGTCACCTTGGGAAAGGACAGCATCTTTTTTCGCACCTAGTCCAGTGAGTTTATGAAGAGTTTGTTGCAGTTGAATTTTTGGAGGTTGACTAACCTGATTGAAGTTGTCCCTGATGGGGACCTGGTCCATGGAGGACATCCAGAGGCAGGAATTCCACCCTCCCAGGAATTCCATGGGTTGGGTCCTTCAGGCATCAAAGCTGGGGGATGCTGCTCTGCCTCTGGCTCATCTGCATGGTCCTGGAGCAGCCAGTGACTCCAGGGCTTGGTGACATCTGAGCTGCAACTCTGAGGGCTTTAATTGAAATATTTACCCCAAAACCCACAGCTCAAATTACTGAAATCCTCCAGTGGCTCTAGCTCATGGCACTTCAACAAATTTTGGTGATGCAAATAATACAGATAAAAACCAATCCAAGAGAAAGGGGTGGGAAATCTGGCTGGGTTGATTTTCTGAGTCCTGCTGCAAGCTGTAGACAAGTCCACATTTTTAGGGAGTTTATTTTATTTTCCACAATCCATTTGTTGTTAACGAAAACCCAGGCGAGCAAATTAAAATAAACCCATGTTATCACTCAGATTTAATGATTTCCTGCTGGGCTTCTTAAATGTTCAGGACTGACCTTTTATTTTAAACACTTACCTGCACTTTTGCCATCAGTCTCTGGTTTCTGGAATGGTCACCTTCTCCTGGCAGGTGTTTTTGGGGCAGGATGAGCTCTGCCAGCACAAACAACTTTTCCCTCTCCTGGAGCTCTGAGTTCACAGCTCTGTGTGAACACTGACATCCCATAAGTCCTGGAACAGGGGGAATATTCAGCTCCAGAAATTTCCAATCTGGCTGAAGCAAACTCGCTGATAAACTCTGCAATCAAAACAAGCACTTCAGCAGAGAGCTAAAATGTCAGCAAATGAAAATCTGCCCTAAAATACAGCAAAACCTGCAGGAAATTCCAGGTACCTGCTGAGAGAGCAGCACTCCTCAGAGCTGTAATGTTTCATCTTTTTGACTCTTGCCTTGTTCTTCTGGGGTGGAGGGAATGCGGGGCCGTGTGGTGGCCACGGCCACCAAAGTGCTCCCATTAATCTGGATTTTCTGCTCCCTGCCTGCTGGCAGGGAGGACAGTTAACATTCCAATATCACTTCCCTTTCAAGGATAGCGAAGAGCACTGGAAGCATTAAGCTCTGAGGTCGGTAATTTACTAATGAGGGTACTGATTCAAAGAGAAATCAGGAGCTTATTCTCCTCTCCACTGAAGCCAAAGGAAATAATTTTGTGCTTTCCTTGGGCAGAGCATGTGTGGCTCAGGAAAGGTCACACGAGGAATCACAGAGAAATCAGACCTGAAGTCCAACACCTTTTTGCTTGTTCAGCACAAGAATAACTGTCCCTTACCCAGTGCCTGAATCCTGTGTGTCTGAAGCCCTTTTCCTTAATGCAATTTAGAAATGTTCCAGTAAATTCAGATTTTCTAAACCTACATTTTCAAGTTCTTCAAAGTAGTTGAACTGTATCAAAAATCTGCTTGCTCTGTATGGCTGAGCCCTTTCTCAGGTGGTTTCAGCCATTCTCTTATGTCTAAAACCACATCCAGTTTTGGTGAGGACATTGAAGAAGCCACAATTTAATTCTTCAAACGTGTTATTTTAGAGGTTGTACTCTCCAAGGGCCCAGTCCAAACTGCTCAGTACTCAGCAGGAAACCTCCTGCCCTGAGGCTCCCCGGGATGTTTTCCAAGACCCCTCTCTCTGGCAATATTTCAAGCAGTTGCTTTTGAATTTTCATTGCTGGTGTGGCTGGAAACCTTTATATCAAGAGGCTGGATAAATGCCATGGTAAAGCACCTCAACACAGGTAAGAAATACAGCTCTGTGTTTATAAATCTGATCCATTCAGGGCCTAGAGCTGCAGTAACTCAGTTCTAGGAGTGTTTATGCACAAAATCACCTGAGCAAACACAGGATTATTTATCAGGATGGCCCACGGAGGGAGCGGCGTGGGGCATCAGCGTCCATCTGATGGGACAGGAATAAACATTTCCTGGAGAAACACGGGGAAGGTGTATCACAAACAGCTCCATAATGAACCCCTGGGATATTGATGCTGTGAAATATGGGAGAGCTGGCCATGTGAAACCCTCCCAAAACACGGCAAGCAGGACACTTTTATAACAGTGATAAAACCGCAGGAGCATTCCCGGACTTTTATGGACCTTATGTTTCCTATCAGTGTTCCTTGAAATTATTTATCACTCAAACATCACCCCAGCCCAATTGAAATAAATGCATTTCCATGGCAGACAGAACAGACTGGAGCCTTTGAACTACTCTGAGTTTAACAAATTCCAGTGTGCAGTGAGTGGCAAACGTATTATTCTACTGTGTCACATAAAGGATTATTTCAGATGTTTGAAATAATGCATACAGTTAAAGGTTATGGGAGAATAATGTTAAAGGAATTCATTGTTTCAGGGCTGGCTGGTAATCTGAATGATAAAAAGGTGATGGCTGTTATAGCCTTGAAGCATTACAGTCATTTGGCTATGATAATAGTCCTCAGATTTGGTTATGGCCCTAATATGTTACCTGAAAGTTAAAATCAGATTCTCAGCTCTGTTGGCACATAATGATCACTTATCGTCTAGAATGTAATTTCTGCAAGAGGATGAGAGTTGATCTTGAGGATAAATCCTGGTTTATTTTATGTTTTCTCCTCTTATTTTTCTTTTCAGAAGAGCTAAACATGGAGTTTGTATTTCAGAGAAGGAATCAATTCAGGATCATCATTTCTTGAAATACACCGAGATAAATCTGTCTCCTGCTCCCTGCTTTTATGGCTCTTTGTTCCAAGCTGTTATGGACCATGGGCAGGCAATGTTTCTGTGCTAGAAGCAATCCACCAAAACTGTCAGGGGACAGAGCTTCAAACCAGACCCTACAGATGGTTTAAGGTTTGATTTTGGAGTTCTTTAAACAGCCAAGAGCAGAGGAGCAGCTCACAGAAACCTGCCAGAGTCACAATTTCCACTCCTTTCCCAGCATTTGTCCCAGCTCTGTTACAAACAATTCCCACAATTATCATAACATCATCACTTCACCATCCTTAATTCAACATTTTTAGGACTCTCAAATGAAGAACTTGCTGCGTGTGGTTACCACAACAGGTGAAAACTCTGAGATTGCAATTTTAGCCACAGCAAGGTCACACAATAAAGCCCAGATCAGAAAAAAGATCAATAATTATTTGCATTGTGAGTAATAAGTGTAGAATAAAGTTTAGTAGTAGAAAAGCTGTGAAAGTCAAAACATTTTTCTAGTTGATTCCCCCTCTGTAGAGAAAAACTTACCCCCCAAAAAAACTCAACAACAAAAACCACAAATCCCTCAAAATGCAAAAGAACCGAAAATCTGAAACAAAACAAAACAAAAACAAAATAACAAAAACAAACAAAAAAATAAATCCCAAACAAACAAAAAAACCCGCAAACCCCCAAAAAATTACAACAAAAAATCAAAAAAAAAGAACAGAAAATAATAAAAATACTATTCCAGCAAAAGCTGGTTCCAGACAAGCTGAAAAAGAAGTGAGATGGTGTCACAATTATTACAATCCTGAACAGAAATTCAATATTTGTTCTGTAGTTTGCTCCCTGCTTTGCCTTATGGGGCTGGGCAGTGTTTGATTAAAAAGGGAGTTGTGTTTGCAGGGTGGATTATTCTTTCCCCATTTCACTTTTATAACTCAGGGTGTCCCAATAAATTTCTTACCCTGGAATCTTTCTGGTGTCCCTGCATTTCTGGAGCTTTGTGGGGACGATGATTGGAAATCCAACATTCACGGGAGATACTGCAGTTAAGTATTAAAGCTGACAGCTTTTATATGGAGAGTACAATAATTGATTTTGTGTTATGCTAACCTGCTCGGCAGGTTAAAGCAGCCAGGAGAGCTCCATTTCATAGAGTAGGCACAGAATTATTATTTTTTTTTTAAGGTTTTAAAAGCACCGAGTCAATTTATATTTCAATTTTCCTTTCTAACATTTATATAGGTGAAGAATACCATGAGCACTTGTGCGGGCAGGAGGACAAATTCAACTCTGAAATTTCCTCTGAGGAAAAAAAGAAATATCACTGAAGTCATAAACAAATCAGTAAAATATTAAAAATAAGTCAAATTCTGGAAGGGAGAGGTTATATCTTTAGATTCTTTGTTCTGGTCCATTTACAGCCTGCTGGTGGCTTCTCCTTGGAGCTGGGGAGTGCTCAGAAGTAGAAAAAATTTAAGTGATTTCTGGGTTTTCAGAGTTTAAAGGAATAAAACCTAACACCTTTAAGGAATGTGGTACCAAAATTCATTGGAATAATGTCAGTGCTGAAAAGTTTTGGAGTCACTAATTGTTCTTGCACAGGAAATGCACAGGGAAAAACTGGTATTTCCAAAATCCTTCGTAATCCTCAGACTGGAGTGAACAGTTTGTTATCTTGCCCCAAAATGGAAAATTACCTGAATTCCAACCCAAGCTTTTCTAAGCACATGCATGAATATAAGGAAATAAAAATGGGATTCATGGAGTATTGGTAGACATGATGAAATCTGCCCAGTTTTGCTTCCAGGATCCCTTCCCTCTGCTTCAGATCATTCCAACAGTCAGCAGAGGATTAAATGTGTTTCTTATTTTCCAGAAAGTCCCTAAACTGATGATGAGAAGGGTGGAACTGCCCTCGACTTTCCCCTTTTTGCACATTTTACCCCCAGAACAGGGAGGTTCCTCCTGTGGCAGCAGCTCCAGGATCCACACCCTGCTCCCACTCCACATTCACACATTACACCAAGTGGAAAAATCACGATTAATTCATGAGATATCACCTTTTTACCCACTATTATGGGTTATTGCCATGCCCCAGTGCCTATTGAAGCAACAAAATTTCTACCTCAGTAAGGACCTGTGCATGGCCAGAGATCACTTCTTTTCCAGGCGGTTTTCACCGTATTTATGGTGAGAAATGAGTGTCACTTTCTTTTTGCACATTAGGGGCTGCTGAGCTGAAGAAAATGGGTATAACTTTTCTCTTAATTCTATAATCTTATTATCCCAGCTCCAATAAAAACTGATAATGAAATCTGAGGATATTGAGAACTTGGATTTTTTCCATTAACTTGAACTTGGTGTTTTTTTCCGGCGCTGTGGTACTTACCATAGTCCAACTCTTTTTAAGACCATCCAGGGAAACATAAACCCTTGCAGCGAGCCATTTTCTGTCAAAATTATATCTGACCTGCATATTTTTGCAATTCTCTGATGCATTATACAGTCAGATCAGGTTGTTCCTTGACCACTTGCTCACCCCTATCAATTGCATTAGCATTTAACCTGTCAGTTTAAATTACAAAGGTAACAAAGGTGCAGGAAGGTTACAACAGATCCAATCTCACGCAGAAGTGGGGAAGAATAATCTTAAATCATCCTTGGATGGGGAGTGTTATTTTTTCTCCTGACATCCATTTACTCACCTTCTAGAAGCATCACTGGGCGACTTTGTACAGTGGGGACTGTGTGGGATCAGCAAAAGCTGTTGAAAAAAAGAAAGCAGCAGCACTGAGGTGAGCAGGGATATTTTATCAGAGCTTGGATTGAATCTCCTGCATCTTTACTAATTTTCCCTTCTATTCTCCATCCATTTTCAGGGCTAAATTTCCTCTTTTTTGTTGTCTCTGTCTGATTAGTAAATTAGGGTCTATTCTAGGTGTGTATTTATAACAATTTGCAATTGTATTTATGCATTTACACATAACTAATTATGTATATAACTATATATATTAGAATATATAATCATAGATATATAATACTTATAAAATAATTTGCATTCAAATCAGGTATTCCTCCCTTTTTTAACAAAGGTGAAGCAAAGAGCTTCTGCCAACAATATTCCCATGCACAAAGCTCCCATCAAAGTTTGCCTGCGTGGAAACTGCAGCTGTAAGGTGGTAAAAGCAACAAAATCAAAAGTAAAGCCAGACTGTGGCTGTTACCAAGCTCAAGAAGCACAGTTACATATTTCTTTTATAATAAGCAGATTTTAAAAATACCTTGTTTTCAGTGTGGCCAGAATCCACGTTAAAAAGAGCTCTAAAACAACAGCTCCTGCATCTTGAATATGAGCAACAGATAAAGACTAAAAATAACGCTGAAAAAGTATTTCGGGGAGGTATCTTTGGTGCACAAATGCCACGTGCAGCTGTGGCACACTGAGTGTGCTGTGATGGATGGTGTTTAATAAAGCAGGAGAGCAGAGCTTGGCTGGAGAGCATCCACAGGAACGGGGATGTGCCACTTCCATCGCCCCAAACGTGCAGCAGCTGCTGCTGCCTTGGAGCAGGAGAGGGTTTGAGGCAGGGTTTGTGTGCTGGGCTTTGGCAGGACACCTGATTGCTGTAATTACACAAATAACACCATCCAGATATGCAGATGTATTTAAATGCAGAGCTGATGGAAGTGTGGAATGCTCGGGGTGGGAAGGGACCTTAAATCCCATCCTGTTCCACCTCTGCCATGGCAGGGACACCTCCCACTATCCCAGACTGCTCCAAGAATCATCCAACCTGGCCTTGGGCACTGCCAGGGATCCAGGGCCAGCCACAGCTTCTCTGGGAATTCCATCCCAGCCCCTCCCCACCCTCCCAGGGAACAATTCCTTCCCAACATCCCATCCAAACTTACTGTTCTTCAGTTTGAAGCAATTCCCTGTGTCCTGTCCCCCCATCCCTTGTCCATTCTCTCTCTCCATGGTTCCTTTGGCTCCTTCAGGCCCTGCAGGGTCACACTGAGCTCACCCCAAAGCTTCTCCTCTCCAGGTGAACAATCCCAGCTCTCCCAGCCTTTCCTCCCAGCAGAGCTGCTCCATCCTCTGCTCATCCTGGAGAAATCTCCCACTGAGATGGGGCAAAACTGAAGTTAGTTTAACTTTGGTCCTCATCTTTACATTGCAGAGAAAAACAAAATAAATAATCAAACCCCAAACACAATTCAAAAACTGCATTATCCTATGTTGACTATGCAGATACTATTTTGAAGCAACAAGAGCTGCTCCCCTGATCAAATAACTGTTGTGAAAAAAGGATTTTAATTGGGAAAGTCTTCTTAAGAATGCACGTGGAAACACTCCCATACCCACATTAATAACTCCAATTTAAAATGCTCCTGCAGATGTTACGTTTTCATAAATAAAATCCCCAATTGTTTGGTTTCTTGCTGCACAAACCCAAATGCAGCCCCGAGCCCTACCCAAAATAACCCTCCATGCCACTTGCTCTGCTTTCCCGATGAATTTTCACAGCAGCTCAGGTGTCAGAGGCTCCTTTCAGCTGAGAAAAGACCTTGTTCAGGTTTTATTGATGTAGCTCACGATATCCCTGCTCTTGTTCAACACAAGGGCACGCTGAATTTGGATGTCAGACTTCATTAAAGCGTGCCCCGGGCAGCCTTGGCTCGCGGCGCTCCCCGACCCCAACACCCCACAGCTCATGAACAGCACCAACCCTTTCTCCTGACACATTTACAACATTTTTGCACACTCAGCCAATCAATATTGGTGAAAAAATGACCCAAAAGTTACCTGGCTGTGATTATCCTTGTGACATTCCCATCCTGATGGTGCTGTTGGTGTGGGTACAGACTGCACCTCCACTCAATGGTTTCAGGTCTTGCTTCATCTTGATTCACAACAAGAGTTTATAAATAGATCTTTCCTGCCTTATTCAGGGAAATAATCCTGTTTGGAGGATGTTATCTTCTACGCAGGGCCCATGAAATCATGGATCTGAGAGCTGGGCTGGGAAACTTCCAGCCAAGATGAGAAATTTGTACAAAATGAAAAAAATTTAGTTTCAATGACCTCCTGTCCCTTCCCCAGAAAGAAATGAAAGGGGGGGAAAAGAAAAAGTCCTGAGATTCCTCTATTTCCTATTCCAGCTGTATTCTCAATATCCAAACCCTTGGATATCCTTGAAACCCATCCCACTTTTCTCTAAGTATTTCACATCACATTTTGTTACACTCGGCTACACATTTTTTTTTGTATAATTATGTTGAGTTTGTTTTTCCCTTTTTCCATTTGATAACTGCCAGAACTGCAACAAGATAAAGAAAATGATCCTTAATCATGGTGAGACTATCAGAATTCAGTAAACACATGTTTCCCCTGCTTGCCTCTTAATCCTAAAATTAATGAAATCTCATTATTTTCCTAATCCTACTGGCAATCTGAGGTTCCTGGAGGCTTTAGAGAATCTTCTCAAGCTGAAGTTCAGCAGAGCTGGTAACCCGATTTCTGTAGATGCCTGAAGAGTCCAGCTGCAAAATTAAACAAAAAATATTAAATATTTTAAGTGATTTGGGATGCCTCCATTGACAGGTGCCTATCAAGTCATCCAAAACCTTTTCTTCTCAAAACAACCCTGTGGGCAGAGAAGAATTTTACTTGAAAAAGGTGGATATTTTTGCTCACAATTTAAAAAATTTATCGTGTTTCAGAAAATCACAACTCCCATAACAGATCCATTACTGGTAAAATGCATAAAGAAGTTTCAAACTGACCCACTTTGGATGGAATTAACTAATTAGGTGATTTTTATAACTGCTAAATGAACCAATACAAAACATGGTGTGAACTCCTTAATTCAATTCCAAGCTGGATTTATTTGCTTTGGGACATGTACAAGTAGAAATTCAATCAAGGAAAAATACCCCTGCTCCTCCTCTCTGTCTCCAGCTGATATCTTTATCTAAATTCAAGTAATTGGGAAGCAGATCCAAATAAATAAAGCTCTGCAATTAGGGAAAGGCACCTTTTTTCTATTAAAAGGTCTCAGAGAAATAAGAATAATATTGGAAATAGAGAACTGATCAATATTCCTCTCAAATTGGGCTGGTTAAGTGCATTAGTTATATTAAAAATTCTGAGTGTTAGAGTCTTGATAGTGAAACAGAAGTTTTGTCCTCACCCCCCTGCCAATGTGGGATATTTCTGGATAACCTTTGGGAGCAGGAGCTTTACTCTCTTGGAAATGGTAAAACACAAAGGAAAAAACAGGAAACTAAGGAAGAAATAGGAAAACTTGCGAAAAAAAAAAAAAAAAAAGGCAGAGAAGGCAAAACAATAATTTTTGCAGAGGGGGAAAATGTTCTGCTGAACAGCTCTCTCGGGCAGAACCAGTAGATGAAACATACTTTGGCATCTTAATGCTGAGTTTTTTTTCTTTCTTCTTTCTTATCATCAGAGTAAGGAAAGCATTTCCCCTCCCATCTTCTCTCAATCCATCAGACAACAGATCAGGAAAACCGTGTCAAAAACAAAAAAAACATTTCCCAAGCAATGGAAATTCTCCGAGAAATACCTATATATTTGCTTGATAAATTATTTCTTCATTTCTATATTCACACGAAGCACATGTATTTTCCTGCTCCAGTGAACAGAGAAATCCTGTGAGTTCCCACAGAAAGCTGCTATTAGGTTATTTTCCTTTGACAGAAGAAGTTATTTGCTGTAGTTTCCAAACCCCTGGTGAAAAGCTTTGCTGCCCTTCCTGTGCCCTGTTGAGGCAGGTGCAAATTAATTTTTTAAAATGTTGTTTTAAACAGAAGATGGTTTCAAACTTTAAATTGAAGTGTTTTTCCCTGGACCAGGCTGTTTCAAAGTCTTTGGCAGATCCTGATGGTGCAGTAATCCAATTTAAAACAAAGTCTGATTAAAAATGGATCAATATTGTTTAGTGCAAAAATTTGGCATTGAGTAGGATTGAGACAAAAAGGAGAACTCAGGAAGATCCCAGAAATGCAAACCAGGACCAGGGAGGGCTGGGATTTGCCAAAAAGAGAGGAGAGACAAGCAGGACCCCAAGCTCGACTCTGGTGATGGAAACAAGCTGCTCTCAGAAAAGCAGAAGACACCAAAAAGACGAAAACCAGGCTGTTGCTGCTGATTTTCCCCTTTAAATTCCCAAGTTTTCTCCCAGCAGGAGTTTGGAGGATATCAGCAGTGCAGCAGCAAGGAAGTTTCCCCACCAAGCTGGATGGAGCTTGGTTTTCCCACAGGTTTTCAACAGTTTGCAGGGAAGGGCTGTACGAGACAGGGTGTAAAGCTGTGATCTCACATTGCCACCCACCACACCTTCTGATTTTTTTTTTTTTTGTTTTTTTTTTTCAACTTTCTTTTTTTTTTTTTTTTTTTTTTTTTTTTCCAAGTGGTAGTTCATTAAAATTTTGAAAAATTGCCATCACAAGGAAAAGCACAATCTCCAGTTAACAGTGTCAACCTGCTACTGCACTGGCTTCTTTTTCTTCTTAATTGGATCTGTTGAATCAAATTCTGCTTAGCAAACAGCTTGAATTTGGGCAAATCAGCAGGTTTTTTCCAGTGAGGGTGGGAAAAAAAATTATCAAGAAATTTCCAACCATCCCAAATAATTTCCCAGATGTGGTGATATCTTAATAAAGTTACAGCCTCTTTAAAACTATTTTTTTTGTGTGTGTTTAAGTTCTTGCTGAAGTGTCAGGGGACAATCAGTCTCCACTTGTACTCAATAAACTGGGAGATGATACTTCAGCAATCGATGCAGCTCTGCAGAGATTTGAAAGACATGCATTTATTGGAGGAAGCAGTAAATAAAAATAAAGCCTGGCTGGAATTTAATTTGGGTGTCCAATGGGTGAGTTTGTACTTGTGTGCATGTATAAATAACTTCATTATAAATAAAGGAGCCAAAGCAAAGGGAAAATTGTAAACTTGGCAACTATTGACTAATACACAAAAAATAAGGCCAATGTCATCAAGTTGCACTCTGCTATTCTAATTCTGCATTAATTTGCATAAAGATGCTTGCTGATTTGATGCAGATAATTCCTGACTCTCCACTCCATCAAGAAAAATCAATTTGTGGATATCATGGACTAACCCAACGTTTTCCAAGTGTTTGTTACCCACTCCAAGCCCCAGTGCTCTCCCAGGTGAGTTGAAAAGGTAACAGGAGCAGTGCTTGGCACTGTGAGTGCACAGAAAGAACAAAGAATCATCTTATCTCAATATTGGGTTAATGTTATTAAAGGTATTAAAGCATTTTAAAGACTTCTTGGCCAACTCACAATTAACACTTCCTCAATCTTCTTAAATTATCAAGCACTATGAAAATAGACAAGGTCATTGTTTTATCTGCAATAAAGTCAAAGGAATTGCCAGAGAGTATTACACGTGTAATTAACAGTGTGTAATTTATTCAATAAAGCTCTCATTTAATTACAGGAACCTATTACACTGAGTGATGTGGTAGGGGTGATTTATATCTCAGATGTAAATATTCAGAAAGAGGCCTCCCATAACGAAGGCAGCTGCTCTCTGCTCTCCAGCTATGGCTAACTTTGGTGTGTTGGTACAAAATATTAAATCCCTGGAATGTTCAAGGCCAGGTTGGACAGGGTTTGGAGCACTCTGGGACAGTGGGAGGTGTCCCTGCCATGGCAGGGGTGGGATAGGATGGGATTTAAGATCCTTCCACCCCAAACCATTTGGGATTCTGTGATTCCATGTGGATACCAAGCTGCCAGTGATAACTTTGGGAAGATTCAGTCTCACCTGTGCTCCCTGTGGGGATAATATTCTGCACTTGTACATTCCCTGTGCTCCTAGTGCCTGTCTGCCCCTGGATTATCCAAAATCCGACAGGGATTCTGCGCAAAGCTTCAAACCCCAGAGCTCTTAAACGAAAAGATGTTTAGGGCTGCAATAAGTCACTGCCTGTGCCTGAGCTCCACCTGGGCTGTTTTAGCACCAAAAGCGTGGCAAATCACTCCATTACCGAAGCCTTTACCCCACACATCTCAGAGCTTTCACAAAAAAAAAAAATGCGGTCGAACGAAGCCGTTTAAACGTGAGCAGAACACACTTTTCAACATCCATTTCTCAAAAACACCGCTCACTTACGCTATCACAAATTTAAACAACAACAAAAACTTGAAACCCAGTCAAAGCTGGCGGTGTCAGGCTGACAGGAGTTGATGGCACTCATAAAAGGAGCAGCTTTCTAAAGAGACATTTCTCTCGTGGAAAGCGTTAGCCCATTGATAACACAGGTAATATTCAGCACTCCAGATCTGTGCTGATACATAAAACTGCTGTCAAAGCCGCTGCCTTTATTGACATCATCATGAGCACTTTGCTCCCAAGGTAAAGACATTATTGTCAGGAGTAGCTGTAAATGTTAGAGAAGCTGTTCCTCAGTTTAACTGTGTAAAAGTCTGCTGTTAAAACTCTTTACGAGTCCTTAACGTCAGAAAAAAATGCTGCAAGAGCCTCGTTCACAATGGAAAGCTTCACGTAAAATCTTCAAAGAGTATTTGAGCTGGGAAACCATGGATTGGTGTCTATGGCAAAGCCAGCTGTGCCTGCCCAAATCTCATCTCACGCTCTCTGCACTGCCCTCCCTGGGGCTCTGACAGCTTCAGAGAATGCAAAGGATTGACATTTCCTCAGCTGATGAGGAAACTGCTCAGGAAGGGATTTCAAGAGGCCACAGCCAGAAAGTCACAGAGATCCCGTCACAAACCTATGGAATTTCGCAGCACATCCAATGTCTGGGAGCAACAGGAACTGTGGAGGGTCAAAACACAAAACTTCTGTGCCCTATCTGAAAATACAACAATCACAGAATCATAAAATATCCTGAGCTGGAAGGGACCCACAAGGCTCACTGAAATCCAACTCCTGGGCCCACACAGACACTCCAGGAATCCCAGCACATGTCTGTAAATAAAATAAACCATTGCCTCCCTCAGCACCGGCCTTATTTAACCTTGCTATAATTGGGCAGAAAAATCAAATCACCAAAGACCAAATCTACAAAAGCATTTCCACTGAGGAGAATCAAAACCCAGAGGCACAGGGACAGGCTCACATCCCTCTCCTGCTGCCCTGATGTCCCCCTGGCCCATCCAGAGCTCAGGGCCAGCACCTGCTGCCCTGTTTGACCCCATTTCTGTCCCCATGCCCTGTTTGACCCCATTTCTGTCCCCATGCCATCTCACCCTGCTCAGCTCTTCCCTCTAATGCAACGTGACTGAGATTAAGGAACCTCCCGCTCTCCAGAGATCGATTCTCCTCGAGCACAGCACACAAATGAATATTTTACAAGCCATAGAAATGCAGCCCTTTCCATTTTTCCTTTCCAGCTCTGCTGGTGCCAGTGCAGGGCGTTAAGTTCCCCTCTCAGGAGTGGGAAAGATTCCAACCCCTCATCAACCCCCCCTTGGATAACACAGGCTGCTGTTTGATGGATTTTTTGGACAGAATTCCAACTCCTGCTCAGCTGTAGCAGCTGATTATCAAAAATGAGGGTTATTCTCCAAAACACCTTCCTGAAGTCCTGAGCACCAGAGACCTTTTTGCTGGGAAAACCCAAACAACACCAACACTGCTGAAACCTCCTTTAACAAGAAAATCCTTCTTCCCCGTGTCCAGAGTGGCCAGTGGCTACCAGGATGTAGCCCAAGGTGGCCACAGGGAATCCACACCCAGCCCCTCTGGACCCCACTGCAATGGCCCTCAAAGGCAATAAAAAAGCAATATTGGGATCAAAACCTCCCAGCACAATCAGAGGTTTTGAAGTTTGCAAACCATGGAAATTGGAGGCGTTTCAGTTCGCCAGCTCTTGTCATTCATTTGAACTCCCGAGCACTTTAGAGCCACAGCTCAAACTTTTGATATCAATTCATGTTTTGATGCACAAGGTGCCAGGGAGTTCCAGATTAATCCGTGCTGACAGCTCTCGTTACCTTTCCATTGGTTTTGCAGGGTCTGCGGGGGAAGGACCATCAGCAGATGCAGTTTTGAGGTTTTCCTGTGGCACAGGCTGTATCACACATCCAGTTTTTGCTCGGTTTCCAGGACAGGTCCATGCTTTATCCTCCAAACTATAAAACTCCAGCAGCAAACATTTTGATCAGGCCTTGAAATCCATGTTATTAAGAGATCCAAAATCATATCAGGCAGTGCTGCGAGATCTGATCAACTCAAATTGCTCTTGAAAAACAAAATATGGGCAAAGCAGGGAGCCAGGCCCTGGAGCTGGTGGGACACAAAAGCTGTTGGCATTCCTGGATCAGAATTCCTGGTTGGGTGTTCAGTTTGGAACCTAAATTGCTTTTCTTTTAGGAGAGATAATCTTTGGACATGACAGAGCTCGTCATTAACCCCGTTTGTCCAGAGGGCTGTCCTGGGCAGGTGAAGTGATTTCAGATCCTGGCAATCCTCTGAATATCCAGAGGGTTAAAAGAGGGCAACATCCCGTTCCTGCACCGCAGGGCCCGTGTGAAACAGGCTCTGTAGAGCAATAAATCTATTTATTTTTGTTATGGTTCTCCCCTCGCTCTCTGACTGTTTCTGTTTTCTCAGAGAAAGCACTTGATTGTACCATTTCTGTCTGTTTGCAGCATCATAAAGTGAAATTCACTCCATTGATCAGAAGATGACCTCTATCCAGTGCCTCTCAGATTAGAGATAACAGCAGGCTGCTGCCTCACTGAGAAATAATTTCTTCAGCTCCTCTTTATTATGATTGCTTCCTAACATATCACTTAAAAACTGGAATGGAAAACAAATGAGGAGATCTCCTCCACTGTTTGTATTTTGACTTCCCAACAAACACAGATGAACACACACACTGCAGCACTTGGTGCTTTAGAAGAATTCACATTTTCCTGGGGAAGATGAAGAAAATATTTAACTGTAGACAAACGAGCTGAGGAAAGGGGTAAAAATGGATCAACATAAAACCTACATTTTGCCTGGGAGACTTTATGCTTTAAACAGGGGAAAATGGGAGATGTACATTCATGTGAAATTTAAACCGTGCATATTCAGGAACAGGTTTTTAAATATCAGCAATAAAGATCATGTTGGAATACATTATCACATTCTGCACTGGAGCATGTGTTACATATTTATAACAAGGAGAGCGTGCAAGACTAATCATACACTATGAATAATGCCATGTTTTTCCAGGCAGATTTGCAGAGTGTTATCCCAGACATTCCCTTCTGCTGGGGCAGCAGGAAGCAGAGGCTGCTCCAGCTCTCAGCATCCTCTGCAGAGGATCCCACTTCAAAGCATGAGGTGTGCAGTGACATTTAGCTGAAAACAGGCAGAGAAGTTTGTATTATTTTGGCTATTTCGGGCCCGTTGCTCAGCTCAGGAGAGGCTCAGTTGGCAGCAGTTTCTCCCCAAGGCCTGGATGCTGCTGCCTTGGCAAAGTGCTGGGATTTCTGGAGGGTTTGTCAGCCTGGGGAAAGCCCTTCAGCTTCAGTCTCACCATCCTCCACTCCCCCAGATGGGAGACTGCACTCTTCAGGAATAAAATAAACTGCTCTTTTCTCCCCTCTCCAACCAAACTCCGTGTGCTTCAGACTCTGGGATGGGCTGTTGACAGCTGACCTTATTTGATCAAGAAACATTTAATTAAAGCTCCCCAATCCAGTACTGTCTGACACCAATGCAGATGAAATGCTGCAGGAATTTTTCACCCAAGCAGTGCCACGTTTCTGAGCTGTTTGCCCTAACAGGAGCTACTCAGCCCCAGCCCTCTCCAGTGCATTTCTTCCTTTGTTTAAGAACAGGGAGCTTTCAAAAGAGGAAAAGTCAAGAGGAAATGTGTTCATTCCTGGCTGGGGAGTGCCAGGGTTGCACCAACCCACTCCCAGTTTCGAGCACCAACACAGAGATTTCTCTGCAAGAAATTTACAGTGAGATTATAAGAGTAAGAAAAAAAAACAAATATTGGTGGTTCTTCTGGCCCTGAGATAGGGGAAGGTGTCCCTGTCCATGGCAGGGGGTTGGAATGAGATGATTTAAGGTTTCTTCCAAGCTGCAAGAAGGGGATGTGCTCAGTGGGATTAAGGATCAGATTTCACAGAAATTGCCCATAAAGTTCATTAGTTTTTATCAATATTCTGCACAGAAGGATGAAAGATTTCAAAAACCTTGACAGCACATTTAACATGAACATTTCACACTTGGTTGGCGAGCTGTGACTTGGTTTAAACTTCAGATTTGTAAACAAATTTAACTTACCCAAGCCTCAAAACTCAGAGCAGACTCCCAGGAGGAAAAGCAGCTCCTGCTCAAGGTCAGACTCATGGACTGAAAAAAGTCTGAGCATCGCTCAGGCTGGAAAACTTCATCCAGGAATTACCTGTCTTATGTCAAGAAAAAGTCCTTGGGAAGGGCCCCTCCTCTGCTGTGGCACTGAAGCTCTGCTGTAGATTTGCTCCCTGCCATCCTGTGGAATAACACCAACATCAATTCAGAAAACACCCTCTGCACAAACCTTTTTGTGTACTCAAACATGTCACTGAACTCCTCTGGGCACCCTTTCCAAAAAAAAGAGATGGATTAGTGGCACCTTCACCCCCATTCAGGTGTGAGGAACCCAAATCCTCCCTGGCCAGAGCAGTTCTGGTGACAGGACTGGTGACAGACACGTCCCTGCTGCAGTTTCAGACAATTTTATCCGATCTGAGATTTTCAGAACTCCCGAAAACACCCGGGGAAGCTGACAGACACATTTGCTGTGTGACAGGGGCTCTGTGATGCTAATATTGGCTGTTGCCTGACATTTTATATAACAACATTTATATAACAATTTCTGAGGTCTGTGATGCACCACGAAATTCCAACCCAGCCATTCCGTTTGCTCCCCTTATCAACTCATAGCTGGTGATGAATCAAGAAATATCAAAGATAAATTATGCCAGTGTTTATTTACAGTTTACATCCCCACAGTCAATGCACCTCATGCAGGAACTGACCTGTGGAAGAACTATAGCAGCACATTATTTGTGCAGCAGTAAAATTGATGGAAATTGATGATGCCTGAAAAACACACAATTACAGTGTCTTGATTAAAAATGGAGCACATTTCAATGAACTTTTTTCCCTTCTTCTCATGATTATGATACACAAGTACTAACATTAATGGTATTTTTTTATATAATGAACCATAAAATTACAGTTGGCAGTCAAGAGCACTCTAGCAGATAAGTAAGGCAATTTTCCTCATCATTTTTCCCTTTGTTGTCAATCTTGTTGCATAGCCCATTGCCTTTTCAATGAGCTGTAATGTGAATATTCAAGATCTCGCTTTTCCCCAGTGTATATATTCCAGTCGAAATCATTCAGTTTCATGCCACCCATTTTAATATGTTTTATTAAACAAACTTGGTGTTTTTCAGTTTTCTGCTGGCGCCAGAACTCGCCTGAGCACTGACAAAGAGAATAATGGCATTCAAATCGCCCGGGTTTCAGGCAGATCAGCAGAAGTGCTTTTCAAGCTCGCTGCGCAAACAGGCTTAAAAGTTTGGGTTTGATTTTGCTCTGACACTGCCTGACTCCCTTTGCAGGAGGTTTTATGAAGTGTTTGAATACTTGCCCGTGTAAGTGTGACAATCCCATTAACTCTCCGTTTAGACCCAACCAAGTTACAAGGCACACACATTAGGAGTATCAGCTCTCGTGTGAAAGCAGTTTAAGAAATATTTAATTCATGCTGTTTGCTGTGGTCTGGCAATCTGCAGCTCTTGATGTAAATTATCATTACTGCAGGATGAGAAATGAGCAAAATGTTGTGGAGATTCGTCTATGTTTTGCATGACATAAAAAGGCAAGAAAATTAATGTATTATGTAGTTTTGAGTTAGGAAAAAGAAGACGTGAAGTGCTTTTGAGGGGGATTATTAGCACAAACAAGTGACTGTGGGTTTAGTGGGAGGGGTCCCTGCCCACGGCAGAAGGTCTTGGGACTAAATGATGTTTAAAATTCATCCAACCCCTTAAATTTCCATGATTTTATCAGATACTCACAGCTTCCTCCTGCTCCAGCACGAAGGATGAAGGCTCCACTGAAAACAGAGTTGCAGTGCTGGATGAGAAGGATCCTGCCCAAAACAAGTTTGGAAATGTCATTTTTCTGTCCCTTTGCTGTAGGATTTGTTCAGAGAGCTCAGCAGTCAGGGAAGGAGATGATGGAGATAGCTCAGACCTGATAAAGATCAACATTTTATCCTCACGGTGAGGGCACAGTCATGAGAAACTCAACTTCAGGACACGCCCGGGCCCTGTGCCCTCTGGCTGTCAGATTTTAGCTCCTGCAAACTTCCAATTGTCCCCTGATCCTCACTCAGATTTCCCCTGATCAGCTCAATGTCCTTCCTGTTTTTGGGATTCACCAAGGACAGATGCTCCTGGTTCTTTATGCACTTAGAGATGAAGGTAACTAATTTATGGAACAACAAACCAAATTAGGGAGGTGAGCCTTGTTTGCATTTTGGGTGTCTGTTGCCATGGGAAAAACAACATTTATCCTAGGGGGAAAAAAACCCACCCTGGAGGATCTCCTACGTGGCTGATTTAAGTTTCTTATAATTCTCAGCTTGATTGATTTAGGGCCATATTCTGTAATATTTAAAATATCTTTGACTTCAACTGTTTCATTGAGCTTTGCTTCAATAACCACCCAGAACTCCACGGCTCACAAAGATCTCTAAAAACACAAGGCAAAACAAAAAAGAAAGAACCAGCTTAAAAAAAAAAAAATTTATAAAGACCTGGAAATAATCTGCAGAGCGAAAACGAGACATCGGGACTGAGCAGCACAGATTGGAGTGTGAAGTGCTGCATTTTCAGGGCTGCAGCTGTGATTCTCCCATTAAATCCAGAGCAGCTGGCAGCCAAACAGCTGCGTGTGGGCTCAGGGATGTCACAGAGCTCTGTCCCCTCCAAGAGCTGCTCCTTATCCCGGAGAAATCAATCTCCCTGCTGGGATGAGGCTCACCTGCCTTCTCCCAGTCCGTGCAATCAACATTTTTGTGTTCATGTTCCCTCAGCAGCTGACTCCCAAATGCTCTGGGTTTGTACAACCTACCTGGGAGATTTTCAGGCCAAGATAATCGTGAAGGTTTGTGAGTTAGGACAGGTCATGAAAATGAGCCAGTCTGGGAGTCCCTGAGAGCAGGATCATTGTGGATTTGGGTTATTTTTTTTTTTTATTTCTTGAATAATGTGAGGTTTCTTTCCCCTCCCTGGGTTCCTACCTGCAAGAAAACCAGAGAGGCGGCTTTTAGTGAGTCACGCCATCATTCTCCCGAAGAAACAACTGCTGGGAGAATTTCCTGGTGCTGTTAATTCCCATTAGGAGCAAAGATGAGGTTCAGCCCCTGAACATGCAAAGTTTGCAAGAAATTGTTGTGAAGAAGTGAGGCACCTTCCTGGTGGAATAAACAGATCAAACCACGCTGGCTGCCCCTCATGGAGGCTTTGAAACAGGGGTCAGTTTTATCCATTTTCCATTTTTAAACCATTTTCTGGTTTAAATTGAGCCTGGAATCCCTTCCCAGCACTCCTGAAAGTACTCACCCCCTTGTATCAGCTGTAAACCACACGAAAGCTTCCTCAGATTTCAGCTGCAGAGCTGCTTCCTTTCCTAAAATGAAGCATAAAATTTAAGTTGAGAAAGCCAATTTTTAGAGGAAACCACCAGGATGTTCATCACAGAGAGGTTCTAATCACTGAGCAGCAAGAACTCACTGCTGATTTCAATGGCTCTGATTTCAGGTGTAAAATTTGTTATTAAGCCAGACCAAGTCTATAAAAGAAATCAGAGTTGAGAAGAATAGAAATTAAATTTTGTTACGAGGTGTGAATGATGAGATTTGTGTTTCTGGTCTAGAACACAAGCTAATGAATAAGGAGTGTGGAAAAGAAACCCTTGACACCTGCCCATATAACTTTCATGAGTATTTGGGCTAATCCCAACTCAGAGAGCTCAGATCAAAAAGTGAGGCTGAGGAACAAAGAGTCTCAGCTTTGTTTGAGGTCAGGGTTGGCAAATCAGTCCCAGCCTCGTGCCTCAAATCCATCCAGAAGGATAAATGAAGAAACTGTCAGCCAGCTCCACTCTAAACAATGGGGCAATTTAAACTGGAGGGAATCATAATCTGAAGCAATTTGTTTCATACTGTACAATCACAGTAAAGAAAATCTCAATTTTTCTCCATCAGTTTGGGGTGTAAGTGGGAGTCTCAACTGAAACATCTTTCATCGGGGTAAAAATCCCATTTTGTGGTGCCCTTAAGGACAAGAGCCATGTTTTAAGCTCAGTGGAGCAGCAGATATGAGACAACAATTTTGGATTTTGGCACTAAATAAAATGCTGTCTGTTTGGAGGGAGACAGGAACAGGAAATACTCACAGATGTGATGCTCAGTAACAAATCAGAACATTCTGGAAAAAAAATTCAACCACATCCCCTGATGAGGGAAATTGCATTTGAAGTTTGTTTCTAAAAGGAGGAAAAGGACTTTTAGCCTGGAAAGGATTCCTAATCACAATCTCTCCTCTTTTGGCCACCAAGGTGATGAAAGGAAAGCACAAAAATCATTATTTCTCATGGATTCACTGGTGTTGGTTCTTCTCTTCTCTCAAAGACACCATCAGGGTCTTCACCTTGAGCTACACAAGGACACACCCAAAGAGAAGTCCCTGCAAGGAGAAATTGGAATAAATAGGTTGTAACATGTACGTTCTGCTACATAAAAACGGTGAAGTAACAGCATGTGATAAAGCCACAAAGTGAAAGAAATTGAAACTTAAAATTCTCCCTGCCCCACTCTCATTTCACACTTCAGTTATAGATTTTTATTTCCGCTCGTTCGTGAGTCTCTGATCTTGAGATTTTTCTCTCCCGTTTTCCAGATTTTAATGAGTCTATCATGGCATTTGTATAACTCTGAGGAGAAGGTTATGCAAAGTTTGAAGTAAATTCAAATTGATTTTGAGTACAAGGCACTTTAACTTAAAATCCATCTCCTGCTAGGAAAATGGCTAGGAAAACCTCACACTTCCCATCTCGCCCTGGTTATATTCAAATAAAACAGGTTCAAATCATATTATGTTATAGAATGGATTTGGGTGGAAGGGATATTAAAACTCATCCAGTTCCACCCACCTTTTACCATCCCGGGCTGCTCCAAGCCCTGTCCAGCCTGGCCTTGGGCACTCCCAGCTTCTCTGGGCACCCTGTGCCAGGGCCTCCCCACCCTCACAGGGAAGGATTTCTTCCCAATACCTGCTCCTTTTATCAAATTTAACATTCCTCATAATCACTTAAACCTGGTGATGCTGAAACGCCAAACTCTTGGGGTCAGGGATAGTTCAACAAAGCTGATGCTCACGTGAGATGTTCTTGTTGTTTCTTTTACACTGTAAAAAAATCATAATAAATTTGTTTTAGTTCACAGTTTATTTTTATACTACTCATGTATTCACTCTACTGGAGCAATATCACAATAAGTGCGAATGTTCTGGACCTTTGTACGATAACAAAATCTAAAGTAACACCATAAATTTTCAATATTTGTTTCATTTCAGCTTCAGCCATCGGTTGGAGAATGACCAAGACAGTCCCTGACAAACCTGAGTACAATCATCAGTGTTCATGGTGAACTTCTTGGCAGTACTAATGAAATCTCTGAAATTTCTTGTGTGTTTAATGAGATGCATAAAATTAAACAGTTTTTTGGGTTGAGGGAGCCCTGATCTGATGGAGAGAAACACCACAGGCAACCTCAAAACACTCAAGACTCTAAAATTAAAGGGATTTCCTATCCCCAGCTGACAAAATTCACTCATCCTCAGGCTCTGACATTTCCAGGTGCAATATCCATACAGATTTTATAATTAATTCTATTTTCCCATAATTCTTCGAGGAAATTGCACAAAGGGGGAACAATCACCAGCAAAACCTGAAACAGCGACAGAAGAAAAGAGCTAAAACAAAAAGAGCTAGAACAAAAAAGAGCTAAAACAAAAAGAGCTAGAACAAAAAAGAGCTAAAACAAAAAAAGAAAAGACAGAGGGGGCTGCTCTGAAATGAGTCAGTGCTTTAAGACACATCTCACAAAATGATTTTGAGGCTGGGGTGGTGCAAACCAAGTGCCACAATCGACAGAACGACGGCAGACGATCGACTCGGGCGGGGAAGGATCCAACCCCCGCCCATCTCATCCCCCCCGGCGGAATCCAAGCCCTCTAAGGTTACAGAGAGGAGTGGAGTCTATAAAACTCAACCTAAAAAACGCATTATTTCTCAGAGGACACAAATGTAACAAGCTTTTCCTGATGGCAAAAATCCAATTATTGTAGTCAAGGTTGTGCTCAGTTATTTCTCACTTCATGTCAAAGCAAATTGTAAAATGAGGTGCCCGGGAACTCTGCTGCTCTACCTTCCCTGGTACATAAACTTACACTTTTTTTTGTCATGGTTAGTAAGAAAACAGAAGGAAAAACTGAAGGGGAATGTCATCAAGTACTGGCCAAGGATGTGATATATAGATTTTTTTTTTATTATTATTATTTCTCCACAACTGCAAAGAAAAGTTCAGCGTAGATTGGATCAAATATATATTTTTCTTCGCTGACAGAAATAAAGTTATCTTCATCTCTATTGGATTTTTCTTCTTCTTAGATAGGAGTATATGTTAAACCAGTCCAGGTGCTTTTTCTATTTGTTTGGCAGTGGAAAAGAAAAAAATCCACTCAAAACTAAAGGCTAAAGCAATTATTCCTGGCTGTATCTCGGTTTTCTGGGAAATGACAGTAGGGCTGGCAAGGGAAACAAAGTTATTTTCTGAGGAAATCAAGTACAGGAAGAATCGGTGGATTTTCTGCACATACCTTTTCAAATGATGGATGCCACAATGTTCCTTTCAATCATGGAACCAACGAGGCTGCAGAATATCTCAAAGATGATCCAAAGAGTCCCAGCTGTGCCCCATCCCCACCCTGTCCCCAGCCCAGAGCTCTGAGTGTCACCTCAGCCCTTCCAGGGGTGGGGACTCCAAACCTCCCCAGCAGATCCCTTTCCTGGTTTATCTCCTGATATTCAGTAAGCACCCAAAATGTACCTTCAGTAATGTTTTTTTTCCTCACTGAAAACTCTTCCAAAAACAACGAAGCAGCCGAACCTGGGAAAGTTCTGCAGGGCGCAGTTCCATCTGACACCGCGCTCTCGGTGTGACCAACACACAACAGACAACAACCACGGTTTGTGGGTGGCCACACCTCGAGGCTGCCTCTGCACGAGCATCCTTTGCTCAACCTGAGAGGTTTTTAATAAGGCTGGGGCCCTGCAGAGCTCACACCGACCGTGTTTGTTTGTTTATCGACCCCAATCCCGTGCCACGGTCGGGGCTGTGTCAGACCCTGCACAGGGCCCTGCCCGCGGCTGCTGTCACTGTCCTTAAATCTCTTCTCATTTATCTTCACAAAAATCTCGCCTGACTCAAAAGCTGCAGGCTCGACCAGCCAAGTTTAGAGCGGGTTCATTGCTGGAATTAAGATTTGAGCAGACCCTGGCTGTCAGAGCCATCTGCAGCTGTGCCAAGCTCCATCAGCCCCGCTGACACCCTCCAGCCCCGTCTGCACCCACCGGGATCCCCCTGCTCCCTCTGCCCAAGAGATGGGCATCACCAGCAGGAACTCCTGCCCCTTTTTGCCTTCTCCTTGACCCCAGCACAGCCACACAGCCCTTTCCCTTTGGATTCCAAGCCACGGATTTTACGCAGCCGGGTTTATGATGACTGTTTATGCCAACCCTCCATGCTGGCTCATTATCAGCCCACTGACAACAGGTATAAACCATTCCTTAAATACACTTGTGAGGTGCAGAGCCTAAAAAAAAAAAAAAAAAAAAAAAACAAAACTGTAATGCTGAGAAGAAAGCGTCTTTTGAAGGAAAACAAACCCAAAGGAAAGAGATGAGCTGATTTGAAAGCAAACTCTGAAAAATAAAATGATTCCCGTGGAAAACGCCAATAATCTGGTTTTAATATTTAGACTGCTCGAAACAGCATGCAGATTAAATTTGATATAGATGGAACTGCAGCCTCTATTTATTTGTATTCATACATCCAGGAGCGACATAAAAAGCTCTGGAGTTTGTGGAGGAGTCTGTAGCGAATTTGCAAATCACCGTTTCTGCAGCAGCAGTGGATAATGGACCAGTATAATATACTGGGGAAAGTTGTCACTTGTTTGGCAATTAACACTGATATAGGAGCGAGAGGAATGAGAGGATATTAACAGATTAATCTTGGGGCCATTTACACCGTGCTGCAAAGCAATGACAATTTTTCTCCCACTCCTGTTAGCTCAGTGCCCTCTGCTGCTCAGTGCCGGGCTCCAGCAGATCCTCTCTGCACAAACAGCTCCAATCCACCCAAAATACAGCCCTGGGCTGGCATTTACACCGGCAGGGAGAAACCCCACAGGGATCTGTGCCCTCAACACCAAGGAAATGCAGAAAACTGAGAAATTTAGCAACAATCTCTACCAACAATATTGCCTGGAAATGCAAGAATCTCTCCAAGTCATAAATTCTTTGCTTCTGCCCAGAAACCAAATCCTCTCTGGCTGATGTCAGCCACCCCAAGTTTGCTCCCCCCAGTTCTCTGTTGTTTACAGATTTTGGGGCCCTAAGGCAGTGAATTTGCCTTGGATTTTCCAGTTGAGAGCAATGTTTTCTCTCAAATACCGGGAACAGATGTTTTTAGCACTTTCTGAAGCCTAGAACTGCACACCAAAGCTACAGACACATGAAGAGGAGAAGCTAAAAATTCTTAAGGCATCAGCACTACAGTGAAAACTCACCCAAACACAGCTGGTGGAACAAAGGGAACAGTTTTTCCCCTTCTGGGAGTAACTGGGACAGCCACACTGGGGCTCTGAGTGCCCTGTGTGTCACCAGCAGTGCTGGACCACAGCCTGGAGCCAAGCCACTGATTTCCCAACAGCACATCCCCAGGAAAACACAGCAAACAACCCCTCACCGTGCTCTTTTTGTACAACACGCCGTTTTTCCTGCTCTTCCATGCTAATTAAGCTCCTGGCTGTGCCTGTTCCTCGCCGGTCCTTCCCTTCCCTGAGTGAAATGTCAGCCTTAGCGCTTTCGGGATCAAACATTGCGACACAGCCGAGCTGCTGGCACAGCCCTCCTTGGCAAGGACAGAGCCACAAGTTTGGCAACTGTGGGCCAGCATGGGCAGCAGATGTTGGGAATGGCAGCTTCCCTCTGATGGTACAGCAACAGCAGCAGCACAGCGGGAAGGGGAAGAGTGAAAATGAATCTCCAGCGCCGGACGAGCCCGTGAGCACATCAATCCTGGCACTCGTTAGGAGGATTTGTGATGGTGCTCTGGTGGGGAGGGACTGGTGTGCAGCCCCCTTTGGTGCCTGAGAACATGAACAGCCTGGGTTGGAGGGGCCAGGGTGCTGTGAGAAGGTTCCAGAGCCATGGAAAATCGTCAGGGTGCTCTGGAGCACGTGGGTGAATCCTGCACGGAGCAGGTCCAGAAATCCTGCTCAGCAGCAATGTAGTTCATGGAACCCAGAACTGTCCAGAAACCAGGATTCTCTGGAGCCCAGGAATCTCTGGAAACCAGGACTCTCTGGTTCTGAGGGTGCAGCAGCCCTAACACGCTGCTCCTTCACCGGCCATAAAGCCCCCAGTGCTCCTACAGCAGTGAATCCTGAACCAATGGAAAAGTGCTCACCCTGAAAATACAATTTTGGCTTTGTGCCCTTTGTGTTTCAGGGCAGTCAGCTACCATCTACTTTCCTCCATCCCACTGTAAACTTACAAGCTTTCCTGGGTGGAGGGAGGCATCCTGGTTTGGCTCCTGAAGGCCCATCCACTTCTGCTCTTAGCTCTTCCCAACCTGCTCTGATGTGCTTTCACGGGGTTGGGAAATCACCTCCTCAGATTTTTCTACCAAGTAAATCCGTGTGATGATATTCCTCCTCCTCAGCATCGTGGCATCATGTTGTTTTTCCTGGCTGGAGGCATCAGCTGCTCCCACCAGTGGGGATGTCCAGGAACATTCCCTGCTCTTTGTCTGCTCTCCTCGTGCTGCTTTCTCTAAACATTAAGGGTTAAAGCACCAACATCCAACCATGGCTTGGAGCTGACCTGGAAAGCAAAGTTTATGAAACATTTATTTGCTGCTCTGACATCTGGAGGGAGATGCATCATTTAGGTCATGAATTTTTCCGTTTGGATCCAAGCTGATTGCTCACCCTGCCACGCTCCACCCTCTGCTCCCCTGCACCTTGCAGCACACAACTAATTTTAAAAAGAGGGGAAGTTGACCCTTAGGAAGGCTTGGAAAAGAGAGAGTTTCCTTTTCTTTTCCAAGCAGCTGTTCACAAGGCTGTTCACAAGAAGAAAAAAAGGTAAGAAACAAACATTTGAAGAGCGAGGAGTCAATATGAAAGAAAGAAAGACAATATTGTATATTTATGAGTAAAACAAGAATGTGTCCTTTTGAACCTTGCAAGAAGAGAAATCTGAATGGAGTTAATCAATCACCAGACTATTGATAGGGGGAAAAAAGTCCAATCAGTAAGCAGCTGGCAAAGGAGGCAGAGGGAGAGTGAGATCACCAACTCACTTTGTCTAAACTACCCAGGACAGAGGCATCTGATTTAAATCCACAGAGCAACAGCCTGCTCAACACAGCAAAACCAGGCTAAAAATATTGTTTGTCCAACTTTTATTATCCTGATTTATAAAATTAAAGGATGAGGGCTTGGCTGGCTGTGCCCTCTCTGCCCTCCTTGAGCAACGCACGCTCTGCCCCCACGGATGTGATGGGAGAACTGGAAGGGGATTTACAAAAGAAAGGGTGAAAACTGCCAAAAAAGTCAAATCCCATACACTTCTCCCTATTACAGTGCTTCCCAAGACAGAATCCCCTCAAGGAAGAGACTGTGTGAAAGCAGGAGCTGTGTCTCTCCCTGACAGAGAATGGATTGACAGATTCTGTATTTATTTTTAAAAAACGCCTAACTAAGCATCATTAGTCACCCATCATCCATATTTCTCTCCCTAAATGAGAGTGCATAAAGTTACAGAGTCTCCAGAGAAAGCAATTACGATATTAATTTCAACTAAATGACTACCAGGAGAAAGAAAAACAAAAATCAGCTTGTTTCAGGAGCATTCTCTTAGATCCTGATTGAGAAAACGACTTCAGCAACGCTGAAAACCACCAAGCACCAACGTAATCTTTAAATGAGCTCCCTGGAAGGCACTGCAAGGAGCAATATCCATGTAGGAGCAATTCAGCAGCGATGAGCCTGCAGGTTTTGGGGTCTGAGTCACAAGGGTTTGAGCAGAAAATGGGCTGGAGGTGGGGACCAGGCTGGTGATCCTGTGAGTTCTGCAGGAATCTTGGTGCTGGAATCCATGGAGATGTGTTCTCCAGGGTCTCTGAACCCTCCCATGCAAATTGTCACCAAAATCCTAAATGAACTTTGCCAATAAAATTCCACATAAATCATGGTTGGAAGGAACTGCTGGAGATCACAGTTTTACCATTCCTGTTTTCTTCCTGCTGGATTAAGTAAACCCTAGATTTTTTTCTGGCTAAGTCATGAAAATCTGCAAGGATAGAGAACCCTGCAGCTCCAGAGCTGCTGGAGAAAATTGGGAGAAAGGGCTTCCCAACCTCTCCTAAACTGGAGAGCTCAATAATGAGAACCAATTCTATCTCACCAATATTTCCCTCAGGAGTTTTCTTTCTCACAAGCTCTGTGATCTCCATCTTCAGAACAGCACCAAATATTTCATCCCAATTTTGGATCTGCCAAATACAGCCTGAAATATGTTCTGCAAACGTGAAGGCTGATGTGATGTTGTATTTTAACTGCACTGACTGGTTCTTGACTTGGGGTTTGGGTAATTTTTTTTTTTTCTGGCAAAGTAGCACCCATTAAAAATTGGGATAATTCTAAAATAGCCAGAAGAAAAAACGGGGGGAAAAAAAACCAATTCAGGAGGTTCTTTTGAAAGATTTTAAGAGACTTCCCATTTCAAACCAGCCTCTTAGATCACCAAAACCTGCTTAAAAGTTATCTGCAAAAGGAAAAACCAGCAAAGCCAAAACACCCTCAGCTTCAGGAAGTTCAGGAAATTCTAGATATCCATAATTTGTTATGGAACTTACCCTTCCTTCCAAAGACTTCAAATGCCTCAGTTCCTCTGTCTGCTGGGTTGAATGACACCTGGTTGAACTCAATTTCTGGGACACAGTGCAGCTGGGAGGCTTTCAGGGTTTTGCAGGAGGCTGTGGGATATTTGCTTGGAAAAATGGGAAAAAATAAATGTAAAAGCTGCTTTATTCTCCATCAATGTCACATAACATCACCCAAATGAATATGTAAATACAAGGAGCCAAATAGGGGCTTTATCCTATTTCTTGAAACTTCTGTCTGTGCCTTCAGATGTGACAGATTCAAGTTTCTGACCCCAATTAAAGAGCTTCATCTCCATTTTTCAACCAGAGACAAATAGGTAGAAGGGGCTACCATATTTTTGGGGTTTTGGCTCATTAAATCCTCCATCATGCAAAACCTTTTAAGAGCCACTACCTCATAAAATTCATACAAAGCCATAGCTTGTGTGGTTTGGAAGGATCTTATTAAACACTTTCTCCAAAGAAATATTCCAACCTTTTGAGAATCAGCAGGACACCACCATGAATTATTCATGCAAGGCTCTGCAAGATGGGCAAGTTTCCTGCCAAGGCGTGCACAGTGAGGGGTGTTATAAAACTGAAATTGGAATGTGGAGAGAACTGATGGAAAAGATTTCAAAGATCATCTCTGTTGAAAAAAAAAAAAAAAAAAAAAAAACAACAAAAACAACAAACAACAAACCCACAACTTCAGACCTTTAAACTTGCTCCTTCACAGTAGAAAACCTCCTAAATGTCCTGCTTCACATTCACTCGCAAATTCCTCGGTTTCAGACACCGGGTCTTAAATGATGCCATGGAGGGGTGGAGGGGCGATTTCTGAGCCAAAATTAACTTCAGGGGTTCCTGATGAGGGTGAATCTCAGGAAATTCTGGGGAGGTTCTTGTCACCTTCAGCCCCAGAACGCCCTGTGCCCTGGGCTCATTCCATCAGGAAAGTGGGGATTCTGCCAAGAACCAAATCAACATTACAGTCCAAAAATCATCCTTTTTAAACTGATATTTCCAGGTCTAGATGCTGATACAAACAAATCGGGATTTCCTTCATCCGCCCCAAATGCACTGCACTGAATAACCGATGAAAGCACATTTTAAATAATCCAAGAGGCAGGAGGAGAAATGGCCATCCACACCTCTCATTGTTTGGGTGGCATTTGCACAAGGGGACAAAAAGCCCTGTAAGCACAGAGAGCTGATGTGAGTGATTGCTGAGCACATTTTAATAATTAATTCCACAAATAAGTGAAGTCTATTTTAATTTCACCTCAGACAGCATCGCTGTCTCAGTGAAGGGATCTGCGAACTCTTCTGTCGCCGTACCCAACACCACCACTTTGGAAACATTACAGAAACAGCAGGAATGTAATGAAAAATAGATATAGTGCTGCAACTATCCAAAGTGCTCCTCAAGATCCTGCAGATAATCTTCAGGGAATAATCCAAACAGCCCTCCTGTATGAAGTCACATTAAACGCCCGAACACCACGCTGTGATGGAAAAGTCATGCCCAAAAACGCTGATCAGTTTGATTGGACATGGATTCAGCTCCAGGGCCTTCAAAAGCCTGTAAAGAATGGCTTAGCAAAGAAAAATAGAATTACTAAAGCCACCAAAATGATTGTGCTTGCATGTTTCAAACAGAAGTGTAATGGAATTATTTATCTGTGAAGGAACTGCTAAGAGGATCGGGAGGAAAATGACTTTGGAAAGCTCTGTTTTTGTCAACTCTGATAAAGCTGGTTTTGTGCTGTATTTTGAGTTCTCAGAAGTTTCTATAAAGCCCTTTGGCATCACAGCTAAAACCACAACATTGCTTTGCAAAGCTCTAACACGTGTCCACATTTGACCAACAAGGATTTCCGATCAGGGCAGCTGAGGCAGACACCTCTGACAAGTGAATATTCCTACATTTTTCCAGCTTCTTCCCCCAAAAAATAGGAGTTTGAAACTCACCATTTCCAAATACAGGCCCTTTTCTCATTTGGAGGGGCTATGATTTTTTTTCCTCTCCTTTTACCTCCAGAGCAATTTCTGCTTGCAGAGTGGAAGGAACCCATTTTTGGAAGAAATTTTAAAATTTTCACCAGTATGAGGTGACCGAAGTTATTTCTCTGGTACCTGAGAATTCATGGCCCTATTCCAGTGTCAAAAGAATCTCTTTGGACACACCATCCATGAACTTTTCTTAGAAAAGCTGCATTTTCTTACAACATCTTTGTGTTTTGAGCCAAAAGGATTTAGAAACTGATTTATTTTTATTGTGTCAGGTACAGATCTTATTCCTGCCACTCAGAAATGTTGCACTTCAAACACTCAGATTGTACTGGGGACCCTTGTCCTTTTTCTGAGATAAAACCCCTGGCATTTCTTTGAGCTCAAGCCACATAAGAAGAAGAGGTTACAAATGCATTCCTGAGCTGTCCCAGCCTGAAATATATTCTGCAAATACATCTCCTGCTTCTGTAAATAAGGTTACTACACATAATCCCACAGGTTCCAGCATTATATGTACATAATAAAGCCGCAGATCTTATTCAATTTCCAGGTATTTTGTGAGGAGAGCTGCTGGCATATTCTCAAGGGCCAAATATTTCATTCAAAGGCGAGGAGATATTATCATACTCTGAATAGATCTAGTAGTTAGTTTGTACAGCATCTCATAAAAGGGTAATTTGCAGACTTGAAGGGGGAAAAAAGAGCTGCTTTAAGGAACACAGGGAATATTTATGCAGCTACACAAATTACTTGCTTGAGTATTATTCCAAAGACTTATTTTAGAAAGTGAAATTACTCCTTACAATGGAACTTTTGCCATTATTATTATTATTATTATCTCTTTCACTTAAAGATATTAAATCCACGCCTTGAAGTTTGGCTCATGAACAGGCAATTATGATTAAAGCTCTTCATCTTCTTGGCCTCTTAATTCATCACAGCAACTAGCCAAATTCCAGCCAAAGTCTGGGATAAATGGAGCTGGCCCAGGCACCCCCAGTGCAACACAGCAAATTCCAACCACACAGTGAGAACATCTTTGTTTCTTTTCCAGTGACAACATCCCCTGCTGCTTAAATATTCATCTTTTGGATCTCGAGCAATAGCTTGCAAATCAGGTTATCTGGAAAATGAAATTGTTTTCTCATTTTTCCGAGCAATTGTGAAAATAAACTTAATTATTAATGGGAAGGAAACAGGTTTTCCTCAAGGTGAGGAAAGCAGTTTTGCTTGGGGTGGCATTTTTGTTCCTTCTCTGTTTCCCCATCTGTCAGAAGGGCATGGAATGTGTTCTCCCAAAGCTTTTATCACTGGAAAACCTGAGCTGGAGCTCAGTGAACACAAGATTGACCTGCTGCTCACACAGGGAGGGCTGCAGGACTGGCTGTTAATGTGTTCACTTTCATAACAGAGCCAATGAAGGCCATTGCCTCAGACAAGACGTGCCCATCACCGTTGTATCTGATCTGTCTTTCATACATTTAGTCAATATACAATGATGCTGAACACATCTGGGCAAGCACAGCTGATTTTTTACCCTGAGAGCTAATCAATAATATTTCCTTTAGCAGATCTCAGTTAACTGCTGGAAAAGAGGGGCTGGCAGCACAAAACCAGTGCTTCCTCCGTGTCCAACAGCTGTGGCTCTAAATCCATATTAAGGTTATTGCTGAGCCTCGGGGTGACTCCTCTGGATCATGCAAAAACCCAGGAGTTATTCTGAAGATATTATTGGAAAGGTATTTTCTCTGCAGGAGGTGTTTTACAAGATTGGGATGACCCAGAACGGTTTTTGATTGGTTTCAGTGTCTCTTGACCCAGGAAAAAGCAGGATCAGCCCAACCACACCTGCACAGGCAGCAAAGAAAACCCATAAATACCTCAGTCTGCAGGGCAGGAAAAGACTGTCCAAGAATTCCCCTCCTTTTCATGGGTGGGTGGATTGGGAATCTGTGTCCTGGGCTGCAAAACCTCTCTGAACACAGAGGGGAAACACCCCAAAAACCAGGAGGTGTCATTATTTCATCTCTCCATAGGATGCTGGAGACAATCTTGAGGAAGTGACTGGACTGAAACCAAACAATCTAAAGCTGCCCCCACATTATCCCCATCACTGCTGGTGTTGGCCACAAACAGGAATTGCAGGACAGAGATCCCAACTGGAATTTTCTGTGCCCTTCAAAGCGACAGAACATGAAACCATCCCATAAATTTGTAATGACTGGAGCAGGACCCTGAAATAATGACCAACTCCTAGAGAAACCAGGAATGACAGGTGGAATAACTAGTAGGGAATGAAACAGAGGGAATATATTCATGGATAAATCAGAGCCTTCGAGCCGAGTCGCTCTTCCCTGGGTGTGTTTTGATCCCCACCAGCCCAGCCCTGGGAGCCTTTCCTCAGTCTCTTTTTAATGCCACATTTCTTTCTCAGTTTTTCCTCTTTCTCCACTTTTTTTCTCGCTGAAGGAGATTGCTAGTTTGATCATTTCAGCCCAGCAGAGCCCCCCAGCTCATCCCAGCAAGCAGCAGAGACCCCATGATGGGACACAGAGAATCCTCCTCTCCTGTTCTCCAGTTTACAGCCCCAAAATGTCACAGTTTCACAGGCAACAGTACAGAGATGCTGCAGGACTGGTATTCCTTAAAAATCCCTTCCTGAGGATCAAAATACCCAGTGAAATAATTATACTGGATGCATTTCTCATTGTAATCCTCCACAGGGATAAAGAGAAGCCCAAAAAACAAATAAACAAACAAAACTAAACCAAAACCAAATAAAACCTAAACCAAAACAAAGCTAAACCAAAACAGGTTGCATGATCAAAGCTCCAGATTAAGCTCCTGACAATTTCCTCCCAAACCATTAAAGTGTAAACCAGAACTCTGAAATAATATTACAGCTCCTTGGAATCCACAGCCATTTGCCAACTAATGGATTTCAGCACAAACACAGATGAAAGACAACCTGACAATATTCAAAATATGGACATCTCACAATAACAAAGACTTCATTAGAAACCCTATTAAAAGTGCTTTCCATATGTTTCACAAAAAGTGGGATGTGTGCTCCCTGATCCTGGGTTTGCTCAGTTGTGGAAATCACTTTTGCAAATATTAAAAGTATATTTTATCTTCTTTAGGACTCGGAAACTGAGGACAATTTTTTTTTTTTTTT